>JARHVA010010618.1:0-148094 GCA_037957365.1 Torreya grandis
GATAACAATCTTGGCACACCAAGGGGAACCAAGGTTCAAAGTTGTGGAAGAATTCTTGTTGTGTTCTTCTACAAATAAGGCTTTAGAGGCACTAAAATAAACACCAATGGTGACTCTGAATGAAATCTACTGGTTCTAGTAACTAAGGTACATATTGTGAAAAGCATTTGATAATATCTTTTGTTTCATTTGACTAATGAAGTTGGCATGGATGGGTATGATGAAATTTTATACTATACACATCCCAATTATCTTTTTCATGACTCATACCAGCCATATATCCTTCTTTATCAACCTATTTATGACCCCAACTATGTGCTTCAACAACCTTATCAAGATTTTTACCCTTCTTGTGAGTCATATCAATCCTATGGTCAACCTATTTATTCTCTACATGACCATGATGTTGCATATGAGAAACCTTCTCAATCTTAAGATGTCTCTAATTGTCCCTCAAACCAATCCATTTCAAGTTTAAATCAAACTCTCTTAGGCTATGAGAATTACATGTTAGACCTTCATACTCAAAGTGAACATCGTCGAGATATTCCTAGCCATCTCATTCATGACATGAGAGGCTCATTGCAGATATTGAAAGGAGAATGGACACCTATTGAGAGAGAAAATTAGAAAATACTCTCAAGTGAAATGTTGGATGTAAGTGGTCTCATTCAAATCATAAAATATATATTGAAAGCTAATGAAGGACAATATGTCCAATTAATTATCCCCATGTGTCTTCTTACACTCCATCTCATCTCTCTTACATGCCACCCATTCTTCCCTAAGAGATCTTTTTAAGTGAATCTCTAAGTGTTCCAATTCTTCCATGTGTTCCTCAAACCATCCCTTTCTAGAATTCAATCCAAGAGATTATTCAAAAAGAAAAGGAGATTATTGTAGAATAACCTATTAATTCAAGACATCATCTCACTTCTCTTCCTCAAGGAACTCCTAAGAAGTCTTCCAAAATTCCATGTTGGAATCAAGTATTAAAGTCTTGGGGAGGTGAATGGAAATAAGTATATATTGGGAAGGTGAATGGAAATAAAACTTTGAACCTATGCAAGTCTCTCCCACCCCTCTTTAGGAGATATATTATACTCTATATCAACCTTACTATGCTAATTATCCTCATGAGGTGAGTAAACACCTTTAATAAAATATATTTTAAGAGGATATAGATAGGAAAATAAAATATTTGGATTTCAATATAAAAGGATATAAAGAGAGCCATGATCAAGAGATGGAAGACAAAGAAAACGTTATGCCTAATCAAGACCCATTGTCCTCTCCCAAAGAACATATAGCTTGTGCATCTTTGAGGTCTATCCAAGAGTGTATTCAAAATAATAATTCAATTATAATTGAGAAGGTGGAAGATCATATTGAATATATTAAATAGCCTAAAGAAGGCTATGTGAAAGGTGAGGTGATTTTTGAAGAAAATGAAATGTCTATAGCCCAATTCAACATGTTTTCCCTTCAATATTTCCTTCAATAATCTCCCATTTCCAAACCCCCAAATTGAAAAATTATTCTCTCCATCCCCAATCCCATTTATGAACCATCCATCACAACTCAGACTCCCTCTCCAACCCATGAACCTGTTCATCACCCTCCCACCTCATCTCTTCTTGAAGGAGAATCCATTCTATGAGAGATAAGTGAAGAAGATCAAGTGAAAGTTGTAGTTGATTAAGAAGATGAATTAAATTCCTATGATGAAGAGTTCACTATAGGTAATCCGATTGATGAAGACAAGCATAAATCCATATTATTGAGTGAAGAAAAAGATGATCACGATCAAGTTGAAACTGCCAATGAAGAGTTTGATCAAGGCATGATAGAAAAGGTGCTTGAAAGAGACATCACATCAACTGAATTGGTTGAGACTCATGAACAACAACAAGAGGTTAGTTTTGAAAAACTAATAGAATACAAAGTTTTTGTTGACTCCATGGACCAAGATGATTTGTGATTGAATTCCAATGAGATTTGTGAAGAATTTAAAGTCCTTAAAAATCCTACACCTCCTACTATTCAAGTTGAAGACAATCTTGTAGATGTATTGGCTCTTCAGGGACAATATGATGACTTCTAAAGTATCAAACTTGAACAATTTATATCCAACCTTGAGATTGAAGACTCTTCAAGCAAGCAAGATGAAGCTGATCAAGTACAAAATGAGAAAGAATATGAACTTGAAAAAGTTATGGTTCTTAAAAAGAATGAAGATAAAGATGATTGGAAACAACATATTGAGCTCATCCAAGAGCTTGAAGGTATTTTGTAAGGTTGAAGATCATGTTCACAAGGAGATTCTTTAATATGTCTTCTTTGAGGATAATGATGAGGATTTGACTAAGTATGCTAAGGTATTTGAAGAGCTTTGTGAGCTTACAGTAGTTGATAGAAAGTCCAATATCATTTAAAATTACCATGGAGGTCAAAGAAACATGCTTTGGTGAAGCATTATTGGACAAGGTTTCAGATCAAGAGTCTCATGATAAGATTGATATTGTTGAGTCATAAGAATAATTCACCTTCATAGTTGATATGTTTGCAGCCATTGTTGTTGCATTAGAGGTCACGAAAAGAAGATTGGAAAGTATGAAGGAGTTAAAGACATTACGAGCAAGGCTTAAGAGACAACTTACTTCATATCATCCTTAATCTCATGGAGGAAAAATGGTTCAAGCTTCCCCTTTGATCCAGGAGGAGAAAGTTTGTTTCGGGTCAGTTGTATATATTTAGTTTACTTCCTTGTTTAGTTGTGTTCCCTAAGTGCTTGATAGAAAATGTGTGTATCTTGTTCTTGGTTTGTGTCATGTTATTTTATTTTGTGTATTTTGGAGGTTAAATTAATTTATTGTGTCATGTTCAAAGTATGTCTTAATTGAAAACTTAGTTCAAGTTATCCCATTGCCCAATGGACATGCAAGGCTACTAGTCCTATTAGTATTGTAGGCATGTTACCCTTGTGAATCACCAAATTATCAACCAAATTTTAATCTCAAGTCAAAATAGGTCAACCCATATAAATTGAAACTTTTATATTGTCTTCATATGGCTTTTTCATAGTCTAAACTAGTCCTAAAGAGTCCCATATGGTCGTGTTTTCCCTTCCTTAGCCTTCTCTAAGTTTTAGTATTAGATTCACTTATTTAGTCATATGGTCAAGTACAAGTTCTTGTATATTCAAAATTGGTCAAAGGACTAGTATAGTTTAAATTAATTTTAAAAGGTTATTTGTATGTCATTTATATCACAATATCATGATCTAACCTTTATTTGAATCTCAAATGTAAAAAATTACATTTTACAGCCTTTTAGCCCATTTAAAAGGGTTGGACATACCAATCTCAAAATAAAACATTTAAATAAGATCACAAACATCTATAGTGTTAGAGAGAGGTTAGATAATGTTCAGGGTCAATTAGGTACTGACAAACTTGTAGTTTCAACCTTTGAAATAGGAAAAATGACACTTCCAAGAAAATTTGGGGACTTTTATGGCTTTGGGGAATCATTTGTTAGTTATAAATAGTTTATAAGTGTTGAGGAAGATCCCTCACATCATTTCCTAGATTCATATGATGTTTTAGGTCAAACTAATACTCCAAACACCTGTTATTTACCATTACTACCTTCATAAGCTCAGAAAGGCAAAATTAAAGTGGATCTTATGAGAGAGAGAGAGAGGGGGGGGGGGGAGAGAGAGAGAGAGAGAGAGAGAGAGAGAGAGAGAGAGAGAGATGAGAGAGAGATGAGAGAGAGAGAGAGAGAGAGAGAGAGAGAGAGGAGAGAGTTAGGATCTAAAATTTTGGTCATTTTTAGTGGTCCTAATCAAATTCAAACTAGTGGTATTGGTTTACATAATTATTTTGTATTCTTTATGAATAATTGTTAAGAGTGATAATAGGTCACTATGGCTTATGCATCCAAGAGGGGTTATTTCTTTCACCTATTTCTCTAGATCAGAAAATATATTGAGAGCAATGGATTTAAGGTTGATTTTCATAGGTCTAAAAGCTCATTTTCATGGTGGTTTCATTGGTTGAAACATCTCCCTGAATTACTTTCACTTGAATGAAGAAGGTCTTGGTATAGAAGGTGTTTTAGACAATCTTATTGCAAGTTCCTATTTCCTCTTCATGGTGATCATTTTCAGAAGTCTCTAATGCTTCATTCTTCCTAGGAAACCCATCAGTTTCATGGTTTTCATGTTTTACTTGTCTGAAATATGTTTCTTGTTCCTATCTTCAAGTATTTGCTCTCTGGGAGACATTTTCAGTGTTTGAACAAGTATGTTGGAGTTTGAATGTTAATTTTGAACCAAGAACTAGTGGTATGAAGTTCTAAGATAATATTACATTATTAAAGCATGAGAAAAGTGAAGAAATAAGTCCAAATACAAACTTTCAATGAGAGGTCATAATTGTCTCTTCAAAATGTAGTTGTTCAGACTATATAGTGTATGAAAGATGATCATTTATATGGTAGATGATTGATACATATACTCATGTCCTCATATGGCCTTAACCACTTCACTACCCTCTTCAAAATTGCTCAAATTGACTAGATTCTCCATATAGTCATATAGACCCTATTGATAGTCTAATAGATACCTACAAGTCCATACAAACCTATAGGATGATTTGAAAGTGATATGATGTGGTTTGAAGATATGTAGACAATTTAGGAGTAATATGAAAAGGGAAGTGGCTTTAAAATTGTTAAATGGACTAAGGAGTAGATAAAATGGCTCTTTGTAGCCTAAACATTTCAAAAATAACCTATAGGCCCTAAGCCTCTAGGTATCCATTTAGGACATCCACTAAGTATATGACCTATTGAAGAGGTCAGAATGAGAAGAATGAGATCCTAATATAAATTTAGATAATGACACAAACCTTGAAGAAGACACTAGGTCACTCACAGTAAATGTGATAATAAAACTGAGTTGACAATCCTAAATATCCACCTACAATACCCTATATAGAATTAGTAAGGATAAATGGTTTGAAGTGTTAACAGAGGTGTTGAGACATGTTTGAAGGGTTCTTGAGCTTTATTGGAGACCTTAGTAGATTCAATAGTGTTGAAAGGTTGATAATGTGAGACCAAGGTCTTAAGCCCATGCATGATCATCATAGCCCTTAAACACCACCTATATGCCTATTTGAAGGGCTAATTATGTTTCAAACCTAAAAGAGAATGGAAAGGTGTTTGAGATGATTTGATCATAATTCAAGAATATAGATCAATCCGTGTAACATTGAAAGACTATTTAGGTGTGAGTATAGGGTTCTAAACATACAAGATGCAGTCAATGCCTTAAGATCACCTACAAGTATGTCTCAAAGGTGTAAGAGAAAGTACATAAAATGAGGGTTAACAGAGATGTATGAAGGATGTCAAAAACCTTTTGAGACTAGAATTAGTTAATAAAATATTGTAAAAGGTTTAACTTATTGAAATGGTAAGTGAGGTAGAGGAGATGTCATAAACCCTAACATAGTCATAGGCTCTAAACCTCACCTGCAAGTTGCTAGCAATAGTTGGTCCAATTTCAACTTGAAGAGAATGAGATGAGGCCTATGGAAAAGCATTGATTCCATATTGAAAATTTAATTGAGTTCATGAAAACTGAGAGATTAGTAATAACAGTGATAAGGAGAGTGATAAAACACATGACCATAATCATAATACTAAAGAGCCATACATAGGTTGTAAGTTGAGATAAGCTAAGTTTTAATCCTAAGTAAAGAACATAATGACATGAGGTATTATAAAGCTTATCACAAGTTTTAAAAATGTAAAAATAGGTTAGTATGAATCTAAAATAGAACTGAGGAAGTTAACCAAACTAGTTTTCACTCCGCCACCCAACCCCCCCCCCCCAAGAGTCAAACATACACTACAAGTCTAGTTTTTCCATTAGGATTTATTTGATTAAAGGAAGAAGGAATGTGAAATTATTTTGGATGAGGTCCTTTAGGATGATCCATAGTGTCATTTAGATATCATATAACCACTCAAAAAAAATTGAGTTGAAGCCAAAGACACCCTACAGTCACTAGTAGTCTATACCTAGTCTTGAGAGAAATTGATATATGAGGGATTTATAGGCCCAATCATGATTTGAAATTTGGTAAAAAAATATGTAAATTTATAGACAATAAATCAATTATATCTTTTATGTTATATAAATATTTAAATTACTCACTATATTGTCTTAAACCTTGCCCATTCCTTGGGTAAGGGGTAGTCAAGAGACTTAGGGGTATGCTTGAGCTAAAAGGGCATGAAACAAGTTTATAAATCATATTAAAGGACTATAAGGTATTTAATATTCATATAATATATATACATACATTAAAAGGTGGAGAAAAACTTTAATTATGACACTGAGTGCCCTTGAGGGCTAGCAAAGAGAGTGCAAGCTTAAATCTTAAAAACCCTAACCTGTGTACCAGATTGATATACAGGAGTAATGAACACTTAAAAAAACATTTATAATAATGGAAATGGATGTCTAAAAAGTGTATATGGCTCTCAAAACTATGGGATTTAGTTTTGAAACCCAAAACTCATGTTTGACCTCTCTTTAGCCTCAAGAGAGCTAAGGAGGACACCCAAAGAGCAACTTTAGATGCTCATACCTCTTCCCACACTTTTCATGGGAGTATGAGCCCTTATTAATAGTTAAAGGGGTCTATCAAGAAGGTTTTTAAAATATAATTATTTCATTTAATGAGCTTTTCTTTATAAACAATCGTTAAGATCCCAAACAAGTCTTAAATCTCTCTTAAACCCTAGTTATGACCAGTTTACAGAGAAAGAGTTCAAAAACACATATGATGACATATTTTTCCATTAAAACCTATTGTTTTTTGTTGATTAATCTAAGGAGGTTATACAAAAGTAATTCACTTATACGGACTATTGTATGGACTACGTAAAATACCCTATTTTTGCATGTTTTTTTTGTGTTTTTTAGGTGTTATGAGAAGGGGAGAGATTCACAATCATGATATGAGGTCATTTGGGAATTTTAATATATTTATAAATCCAAAAAATTGAAACATATATTTTTTGGATGATCAAACCAGGCCCATTTTTCAAGGAAGTCTCAGACATGTTAAATATGAGACTAGGTGATAAGGCCATTTCTTGGTTTGTATACCTCCACAGGGTCTTAGGACCCCAAATTTGAAATAGAGGTTGGTAATGGCCTTGGGAAAGTTAAACACATGAATTTAGTGGTTTCACATGTGTGTGATAATTTTGGATCAAGAAAATAGGGCTCAAAGTAAGGAGACCTAATTCAATACAAAGAAATTCAAAAAAAATGGGTTTCCACTAAGAGTCTAAAAGTGAAATTTGACATGGAGATATAAATCCATATATGTTCTTATAATATTCCTTTATTTTTTCAATATCATCGTACAACTCCCACACAAAGAGATTTAGAGGGAAAAATACTACAAGGAAACTAAGCCTAGTTAAGGCTTAATCAACAAAACAAGTTTTTAGGAGTTTTGTCCAATAACCGAAATGGTGTGCTTCATACCTGCTAACACATTTTAAGACCATTCATCTAATTTGTATGATTTTAATAATATGACCTTGATTTTTAGGCTATTTGGACCAAACTAAGTGTGGGAAATGAAGAGTTACAAGACACCGATGCAGGTAACTGATGGAATGATAGGTCAGACAAGTTTATTAGGGCATGGAAGATATTAAATAATTTTTTTAAGATAATTTAAAGGTGAATTCATGATTGGAAGGTCTATTTGTCACTCCTTTCATGCAAAGAAGGGCAAGTTCCAAAGAGCTAGTCAAGGTGTCAAGCAAGTTTGTTACTCCTATGTCACTTGGAAGGTAGGAGCTACTTCAGGAGTGAGACACGTGGCCTTTTAGGTCTATTATAAATTATCATAAATAATTTTTTGGTTGTAACTCTCATGGACACTTGTCAATAATATTCTACCACATCTCTCTCTCTCTCTCTTCCTCCCTCTCTCTCTATGTCTCTTTCTTTACCTTTCTCTATATATTGAGCTGTTTTTGGCTAAGTTTGTATCCTCCACTTGGGTATGGTGAAGCCCTACCCATTTTTATGACTTTGACCAATGAGAAGCAACTAGATTACTTCTTATAAAGACTGTACTTAGTTTACATATGAAATAGTTGATCATGTTAAGTTAATTGAGTTGTTTTATTTGGTATGTTATCCTTTTATAACAACTAGATTTAGGTTGAAATCTTATTTTGGAATTCATGTGAAGTGTATAAGTGTGGTGAAATATTTTATTGATTTTGTCTATCTTCTAGTGTCATTCAATACCTCTTGGTTAGTCCTCCTAGCTTGAGCAACCATCACAAACTACACATTGAAATACTCATGTGAAATATTTAGATTAAGAGTAGTGTATGTGAGGTTAGTTTTCTTGGTTTACATGTACACATGTAGCTAGTTGGTAGTGGTCAAAACATATTTGGTGCATCACCTCATTCGATTAAGTTTCTCTCTTTTTTCCTATCAAATGATAGATTAGTGTGTGAGCCTAAGTGATTCATCAAGGGGAGATAACCCTTCAATCTAGAGGTTTACCCTTATTATATAAAACCCACAAGTCTAGGGAAAATCCCATGTTTCACCAAATTTGAAGAGGTGTGAATAACCTTCTCTTAGGATACAAAATTTGGTTTTAACAGTACCCATGCCATGTCATTACAACTAGTTATTGAGGTTCATCCATTCACAATATGGTGTTTGAACTTCATTCAAATGATCAATGCTAATTCCTCCACTGGACACAAGTTCATTCTTATGGAAACTGACTACTACACCCATTAGACTAAATCTCAAGCATTCAATAATTACACAACTAACATGGTAATCGGCTTCTGAGAAGAGCATATCCTCACCAGGTTTGGAATGCCTAACACTTTTGTATGTGAAAATGGTCCCGCTTTCTCCTCTCTTCAATTTATCAAATGGGATTAAGAAAAAAATATTCAAGTTCTCATATAATTATTATATGCTAGGAAATGGGGCATCTCAATCAATGAACAAATATACATTTGATATCATTAATAAAATCTTGGAAAATAACCTTAGGGATTGGCATGTAGTTTTGAAATTTGTAATATGGTTAGATAGGACTAAAATTAAATATTCTTTGGGTACTTCCTTGTATAACCTAGTAAATGACCAATATCTTACATTCCTTGTGAACCCAAGAATCCCAACCTTACAATTCATGAGAGACTGCTTAGAAATTGATGATAAAATTGAAGTTCGACTCTTGAACCTAATACAAATGGAAGAAAAATGTGATGCATCCATGTTAAATTTTATCAAACCCTAAGGAGTCATCAAGCATTGGTTTGAAAAATGAGCCAAAGTGAAAGCATTTCATATCTTTGATCTAGTCCTCCTATGGGACAAACTTATGATAAAAATGTACAATAGACAAAATTGATGCCCTATGGATAGGTCCCTACAAAATCTCTAAAATCTTGGGCGAGAATGCATTCTACCTAAGGTGTCTAACTGGTTAGTATATTCCATTTCTTGTCAATGGTTAGTTCCTCAAACACTAATTATAAGCTTGAATTATCATGGCAAGTTTTTTTAAATACTTTCTCTTTCATTTTCCTAATTTTATTTCTTGCTTTCTTCCTTGTTTGTGTTAGTTTAGTTTATTTTCCTTACTTTTTCTACATTATGTTATTTGTCTAGCTTCATTTCTTGTCTCTTTTTTGCTTGGATCATATGTTTTGACCTGTAGACTCTCTTTTTGGTCAAATAATGAAGAAAAAAGGCCCTTAGATAAGTGGCGTGAATGATGTTCTAGTGCATAAGTTCTCTAATTGTTCTATAGCATTAAATTTTGTTTACGAATCAGTTTCAAAGGTTTGAGCTATTGTATTTGTTCTATATTTGTTTGTGTTTGGGTAAGCATGGGTAAAATATTCAGTCAATGAAGACATTCTCTCAAAACCAAGCATAAAAATCATATTTTAATGGTTTATTATTTTTTTTTATGAACTTGGTATGGGTAAGACCTAGGGTGAAAAATCTATATTCCTACCTTTCATTTACCATGGTGGTCGTCAACCTGGAATTGAGATAGGAAAATAAATAAAGAAGAGAAAAGAGAAACTAGAAAAGAGGAATCAATTTGAAAAAAAGAAACTCAATTCTTGGGTGATTTAGACAACTTCTACTAGGGAAATGGATGCCTAGTTAGCACTAGAACAAGGCCTTGAGTGGGATAAAAAACAACTTTGTTGGAACTATGGATGTTTGGCTGGGAATGAAATATTGTACAGGGAAGCATTCTCAAGATAAAATTCACTAGCTTGATGATTAGATATGTAGTAGTTAATCCTTTCATATCCTAAGAAGTGGTAATCAACTCATTTTCACACATTGGGTTAATGAGAATGTCTGATTTGATCTGTTAGCCACTCCCATCTTCACCTCTCTCAAATTCGTTCATGTTCCATGAATAGTCTCAACCAAAGATTTTGGGCTTGTAGACACGTTTCTCTCTATCCAAAATACTCAGAAATATTTTTCCCAGTAGAGTCACCATTTTTTTTACTTGCAAAATACACCCTCATTCTTCTAGAATCAGGTAACTTCTTTTTTACTTTTGTAGTCATTCCCATTTACACTTGTAGTATAATTAGTCTCAGTCCTCTTAAATAACCTTGGTGGTTCATCTTATTTCGCATGCCAAACCAGGGCTTAGAACTACCTCCATTAAAAATACCACATCGATGAAATAAAATTTTCTATTTTACACCTAACACGAAAATAGAGTCTTGACCTCCTAACTTACCCTTGAAAGCTTTGTTCGTTCAATTGCTTGCTTCCATTTATGTATATTTCTATTTGCGTGCATCATGGGGTCTTGAAATTTCCTCTATTGCATAACCTTAAACCTTGTAAGGGATACTATCTGCACTTTTCCTAAAACACCATCTTAACCCCCATTTCCCAATAGAGCGACATGTTCGAAGGATGAAGGGGATTTGATCTAAAATTAATTATTTAAAAATCATTCATTATTCAATTTTCCAAAATCAAATAAAAAATTGTTTTTTTAATTGTTAAAAGGATTGAAAATAAAATTAAATAATCAAAAATCTTTTCGTATAAATCCAAGACTCATGCGAGCCAAAAATGAAAAAGTTAAATGGTTTTAAAAACCATGGTTTTCCCTAAAAACTACCTTCATACCTCCTCCCCTACCATGGGTTGGGGGAATTTAAAACATCTTTAAAAATGTTGAATCTTATGGAAATGAGTTTAACGGCAAAGTTTTTAGATGTGTGGACTCTAGACCCATACCCGGTCGGCGGTAGCCTTCCGTCTAGTGCCGCGGACACTCGAACGTGCACCCGTGTGGAGGGCAGTTGACGGCTAGTCCTAAAAGCATGTGGCTGCATGGACGACCATCGTTTGACTGGCTACGCCACCACATGAATGCTTAATTGCATTGGGTTTATTTAAATTTATGCAAATTATTTTTTTTATTTTTTTTTTTTTTTTTTTTTTTTTTTTTTTTTTTTTTTTTGGGGTTGAAAAATAATGCATTTTGGCCCAAATTAATTTTTTTTAATATTTCCCGTTCTAGTGACTCTAGATGACTTAAATAATGGTTTCATTGTATCTTACAAATTGAGACTCTGTTTCAAAAACCGTCTATGACACCATGGCGCTAGTCCCAGTGTGGTCTACAGAGTACGTTCAATTTCAAAATAACATACATTAATCAAAAGTTGTTTGTACTTTTGTAGTTTAGTCTATATAGTGTATTTTGAACTACTTGATAGTCACTTTTACTCGCTCATGTCACAAATTAACTTGTTTTCTCTGCTTTCTAGTTGGGAATGGAGGTAAAGTGAAAAAGGATCTTAGATTTATGGGAAAAGTACAACAAAAATTTAACTTGATTTATGGGAAAAGTACAACAAAAATTTAAATTAAAGTTAGTTTTGTTTTTGTTTTAGTGTGTGTTTTTTTAATTTGGAGAAAATTATTTTCCTCTACTCATCCAATTTTTTTAAAATCACAATTTTATGGTCATTTTAAAGTATTTGTTTTTTTTTATTTTGGTTGAGGAGATATTGAAGATAACATTTTTGTTGTTGTTGTTGTTGTGTAATTTTCCCCCTATTTTACATGGTATTGTTGTTATGCTTATCAAAATTTGTAATTAAATGATGATTTTGTAAACCCAAACACTATGCTATTGAAATGAAGACCATTATTAATCGAATATAAGGAAATTTATTTTTCATTTTTCTAAATGTGCAAACCGAAGATGTGTTATTTCTCTTATTGGGTTTTTGTTCCTTAGACTCTTGTATCATCCTTGTTGGTGTTTGTACATTCGTTGGATAGGTAGCAGATCTATTTTGTGGGTTACATTTGTTCAAATGACTCAAATTTAGCTGCATTTCAACAAGCTTTTATTTATTTTCCCTCTTTATTTTGCTCTTTTTTTATTAAATCATTTAAGCTAGGATTAGCAAAGAATCTAAATGCAATCTTCTTTGAACATTAAATATTGGTTGAAAATTTCCGTTCATTGTTATTTTTTTGTAACATTGTCAAATATTTACAATGCAATGAATGTTTAAAAGTTACTCATATTTCTTTTTGTTTAAATCTAAAATGTCGATTTTAGTTTAGGAAAAATATGTATGCTAGTCATTATTCTCTAAAACATGATTAAACCCCACATGAATGAAATAACAAAAATTGTATTCTCCCCTAAATAATCAAAGACCAAATATGTTAAAACTTTTAGAATCAACATGCCTATTGAATTGTAACCATTCACAATTACCAGCTAGGTAAAACCATTACATTGTGATCTGATACATATAGACCTTAAGGAGACCCTCCCAGGTCTCCTTTCAGGAGAAATTGACAGGATAACCAGCGTGATAGCCTAGTGTAAACTATAATATAAAAGTAGAAATGTATGAACTCCCCTTAGATTCAGTCAATGTGATGCCAACACTAGAGCCCTGCTTAGACTAAACACAGTTAAAAAATAAATTCCAAAATTTTGAAGGACCTTCAAATTATCATACATGGTTCTCATGATTAGTTGTGAAAGTATAAACTCCCGAATGAGATGAAGTAAATTTAAATCTTTCATTTATAACATTATATTATGTGATCCTATACCTCATTTTTGGCTCAATATCAACTCCGATTTGATTGTATACTCCTTTCCAAGGTAGCGACAAGTGCGAAAAATATGTTGTCATGTATCCATTCAATGTTTTTGACAAATCATGACTTAGGAGTAAACCATAAGCCTCAATAATGTCAAACACATGTATGTCAATGTACTATTAAACACATGGTTTACGAGCAATGTGCATTTGAAAATTTAATAACACTCCCACAAATGAGACTGAAGATTTGTCTAATTGTAGGACTACTCTTTTTTACTTATCAGGGGTTAACCCTAGCCTTTCACGTATTGCATTTGGAATTACATTGGTTGAAACCCTTGAGTCAACTAGGTAATTATACACATTCTTCCCAAATATTCTGATAGTTAATACAAAAAAGGTGGGACCTCAATTTCATCCTTATAAATGACCATATTTGCATGTTTGGTCATAGACTTGTCAGTAGATTGCTTGCTAGTTAAAGCCTTGAGCAAAAGATCTCTTTGATTTGTAATCTAGGCCAACTCGTGAAGGGTGATGTTTTCCTTGATTTTATTCATATCCTTAACTATACGTTATATACAGTCTTATTCTATGGATCATCTTGTTGTTGTTGGTTGTTTCCTTTAAGAGGGGTGGATTATTATTATACTTTGGATCAAGAGGAGTAGTTGCATTGTTGTTTGGATGTGTGGAAGCCATTCAACAGTCTGTTGATTCTTGTTTCTCATATTATATTTATTTATATGGAATTGTTGAAAATAATGAATCTCAGATGTGTTATCTTTTGGCTCATTCTCATCCTCTGAATGGAATGTGAAGTCATAAGTTTCAAACAACATGGTAGTGTTATAAGTATTGGAGGCACCATATGTGGATGAATCATGTTGGTCTAGAATAAGCTCTTATCTTTCCATATCCTTTTGAAATATTTCAAAGGTAGTACGAAACTGTACAAAATCCAATTCACCATTTCGGGTAATACTGCGGATTCTACACAAGGTGGGTAAGGTTGCCTCACAAATATTCATCACATGTAGTTTGTTAGGTTGAGGATCTCACTTATTTTCTGACCTATTGAATGTCTCTTATATCTATGGAATGTAAAATTCCTATTGTTTGTTTCCCCTATAGTGTTTACTAAGTGTTTGTGCATGCTTATAAACTCATTACTAAGTTTATATGCCATGCCTTGAATGGAATCCAATTCAATTTTTGTGGAATCATAAGTTATCCCCTGTGTAGTGGAAGTATTAACTGGTTCAAAGCCTTGGTTTTGATTATGTTTATTAGGAACACATGTGGGATGTCCTATAAAGCTTATATTCTATTTTGATGTAGTATGAGATAGAGGAAACTGAGTGAAAACCTAGTTCTGATTGTTGAACATGGCATTTTAATTGTTATTTGGAATGGTATTTAAGGCTAAGAAGTTTGGATTGATGTGAGGTATAGCCTAACCCTGCATTTTATGGTTGAAATGTCTATCAATATTCATGGCTTTACCATAGGCATCTTTCAAATTATTGATATTCTAAGCTCTACACAATAATACCATAGTCATAGAGTGCAAGGCATTTTTGTACATCTCAAAGACTAAGCCAATAACATGACTATACTAAATATATATACAGTTATACATCTTGAGAAAAACTATATTAAAATATCTAATTGGTTCATTTGGTTCTCTTTTCATACTATCAAAATGTTGGTATATCACACTAAGATTAGTGACCTTACCAAATTGTTCAATAAATATTTCTTGACATTGGTTTATTGATGTAATTAAATTTTATGGAAGATTAAGGAACTAGTCATAATTAGCATCTTTCAAGGTGAAAGGGATAGTGTACATGCAACATCTTCATGAATTACATTCAATAACTCTAAATAAGTCTTGAGTTCTTTCATATGTTCTTTTGTAGTCCATCCCCTAGAATCAGAGAATGTAGAAAGGTACTTATTATTGTTTCTAGACAAGTCATGGATGACACCAGCTAAAACAATGGTAGAACTACCTAACTAGGACATAGTAAAATGCTAAGGTTGGTTCCCTTTATTTTATGAATTTGGTTGACTGGCAGATCTCCAAGGGATACCTCTATTTGATCTGGTTCTTTAATGGACTTGTAAGGGTGCTAGTAATAATAGACTAGAATTATAATTATATCTTATTAACTTTTATAGTGGATCCAATGTACAAAATTCAAGAAAATTGGTGAAAATCCTATTGATGTGTGTTTTAGACATAAGAAGTATTCTTATGGTAAGGTCCCTAACATTTTTGTATTTTTGAAAATGTTCACTCCAACACATGATTTTTAGGTCATAGTTTTACAAATAAACACATGATGGAATAATAGTGAATGGAGTGTTTATTAACCATAGACAGTTCAAATATGATGAATGTATAAATTCTACTTGATATGGATGGGTAGATCTAATCTAAGGTGAAACTATACAAAAAGGTTTAAAGGAGGGAAGGGTGAGGTAGAAAAGAAGGGGATCTATGATCTGATTGGAGATTAAACCCTTCCAATCTAACTCACTACACTAGAAAAAACACATATCACAAACTGATATATGTTGTGGGTTAGCTGAAATCATAGAACACAGAAAAACATAGTGAAAATTATAACGAAATAATTGTAGTTATATTTAATAATCATAATAAAAGATATTTTTAGTAATAGATTATTGAGCATATCCTATGTCACTAACAATTTGTAAATATGATATATAATCAAATAAATGACAATAATAACAAAATTTCTATCTTATCTCTATATAAAAACTACAATTATCCTACTACAAATATATCAACTCAATGAAAATTCTCCATTGACAACACATAAACTAGAAGAGAAAGAACATTCACACAAACTCACATATTAATTGTAGAAACTTTTCATGCTTGTATTTATTGCCAAAAATATCCTCCCATTAAAATGTGTGAGAAACATGTATATATAATTTTGGATGGGCACCACCTTATCTTCATAATATGATTGCATGTACAAAGACTAAACATAAGTTATGTTTCTAATTTAGCTTTCCAATTACAAAAGTTTGCTTACTACAAAAGCAATGATATAAATAAACATGATGATAATAAAATTATAAAATTGGATCATGATGAAAAAGTAGAGATACCAGTGGTAACTAAAGATGAACTGAAAATAATTCAAGTTGCCAAATTTAGACTAGATGTCTTAGAAACAGGGGTCGTTAATGTATCACTAACTGTGGATGAACTTGTCAATACAATAGTAACTGAAGATAACATTGTTGTTGGAATTGAGGTTAATTTTATGGAAGTTTGTGGAGGAATGGTAGTATAATAAATGGTAAATTGTGTTGTTCCTATAATTACTTATGTAGAAGAAGAAGGTGCAAACATTGTTGTTTGAACTTTTGAAGATCCTGTAGCATATTGTTATCACTTCTTATTTTCCTTGAAAGATTTAAAACATGATTTAATGTCTAACTTAATCACCTCAAAATTAATAATATGCAGTTTAATAAAATAATAACCCAATCCATTAACTTATTATGAGTAATCATTGTAATATCAAATAAATTTTTAAGTTCCTATGCATGATCAATTTTATCATTAGAAAATGTGATTAATTGAACAACTAATTCTCTTTTCCCTTGAGATAAATCCTTAACCTTTTCTATAATATGTTTGATAGAGGCCAAAATCAAAGTGTTTAAATTTGTTCTATTGACTATATTCCCTATTGGAGTATGTATGGATGGGATACATATATCTCCAATAAATTCAACGGTTTCATACTCTTGAATGGTTAGTTGCTTGAATAGCTCTTTCATTGTCAAATCCCACTCCATAAGGTCATATCTTGTGTTGTTAACATAATTTTGGGAAAAGATAATATTGGGGAGTATCAATAAATTTAAACCTTGATATGATTTTTGCCTTATTTATTTGGCTATGGCATATATCTTAACATAAAATCTTTTCAATGTTTCATGGATCTATACCACCCTATCCCAATGTGGTTGGGACTCTGCACATTCTCTATGAATTGAACATGCCAAATCATAAACTATAGGATTAAATTTATCTACTTTATATAAAACATCATATGGGGATTCTATTATGGGCTAAGATTTCATTTTCTAGTTTGCATGTTTAAAACCTCTAAACATTTTCTTCAATACTGCTCTTGTAGTATATATTATAGATTTAGGGTCTTCTTCAAACTCTTCATGCACATTAGACAAAGTTTTTATTTTCATTGCTAGACTAAACAGTTATTCCCCTATTATAAATTTCAATCTCTTTCTCAACACCAACCATTTTTCTCTTTATTATTCTATTCAATTTATTGGTACTCTCATCAAATTCCAGACTAATCTTTGGTGGCTTTATTGGCATAAGGTGTTGCCTAGATAATTTCTCTATTTATAGCTATTAAATCCATGGTAAGGATAGGACTATTCCAAAGTCAGAAATAGGTTTTGGGGATGAAATGGGAGTGAATGGAATGGTCGATGGTGGCCCCATGATTTTTGGAGGAGTAAGTGAAGGGGATGAGGGAAAAGGAGGATTGAACATTTTATCTCATGAAACTTTGATCTTATGCAGATTTGGTTTGTAGACCAGATTATATAATGGAAATGAATAAGGCTATAAATGGATAATGGGTAAGACACGAGTGATGTTTCAATATGAAGCTTGAGGCTTCAAATTGTAGAAAATTACTGTCCCCAGTGGAGTCACCAAAAACTGTTGGGTGAATATTTTATCAATCAACTAACTGAAGAGTAATATAGGTCTCTTCAACCACAACATAGGGAGATTGGTCAAACAAATGTGTAGTTTTACCACATCAGAGGTGAAAAAATCTCTCATCTCATCAAGAGGAGGTTCCCTGTAAAAATAACGGACTATATATATATGCTAATCTACTATAAATAAGTTGAAAATAACACTCAGGGGTAGGATAACACCATCCATCTCTCTTTTTTCAGAGATGATGTTCACCAATCAAAGGATAAATCCTAATAAATGACAGAAGGCACCATTCTTCTTTCAGTAGTGTTGTTCAGCAGACAATAGGAACCTTTCAGGTAGTGACAAGTAACTGTAATAGGGCGCAGTAACACAACAGGATGAAATGTAGCACAAGGTCTCCACCTCAATTACCAAAGAGTGAAATATGAAGGATAATAAGGGCACAAAGTCATCCCAAGATCCTTTACATAGAAACAAAAAATAGACAAACTAAAGACAATTATGGTAGCACAAATTCTCTCCACAGCCGGCATTAGGACACCTTCCTAATTACTTTCACTAATTCTGCTTATTTAATTAAATGGACAAAAAATGTATTAAAGAAATAGACATAAGAACAATTTCCCCAACAACCAAGCTATTCCAGCACAAAGTCTAAAAATTCACTTGTTTTCTTATTCAAATAACGAAATATGATCAACAATGTTAGGGTGTGGAGCTAAAAGCTTCACCAAGGAGCATACTAAAACAGGTTCGAGTCTACACAGACGCCGGCGTCGGTCAGGAGCGACCGACGTCGATCAGTAGCAGTTGCAGAGGCACCGATGTCGGCAGTATGGTCGGCCGACGACGGTCACAGGCGAACAGGCAAGAACCGACGTCGGTTACCTGTGTGTCCAGAAAGCGATTTTCGTGGATAGAAGCGAGTGTTTGCATGATGAGTTTGAGTTGTAGTCTCAAGCTCACGTCTCTATTATTAGCAATATTATTTTTAGAGCCCTTGTTGAAGAGGCTTAACTGTTTGTTGTAAGAGCATGCTCAAGTTTCCTAATTCTATATGTAGGAAAGATCTTCTTAGCTTAGAGTGTAAGAGAAGAGTGTAGAACTGTAATAGTAGAACATTGTGAATGTTTGAAGGACAGTACAGAGTTGCATCAATCCAGGCTATTGGATTTGAGTGTACTTGAGAGAGAGCTCTTGAGGAATAGAGATCTAGTGAGAGATCTTGTGTGCATCTGAGAGAGGTGTGGAAGAACGAAGTTTCTTCATTGTATTCCTATTGTAAAGAGTTTCAATACAAGTTTTCAGGGTGTTTTCTTGTATATCTTGTTCTGTGCTATTTATCATTTCAGTTACTTATCTATCTGATTTATTTCCATATTTATTGCTTTCACAAGTGTAATCTATTGTTGGTTTGATCCCCCAACAAGTGGTATCAGAGCCTGGTTGTAGGTTCAATAGCTGATACCAACAAGTGGTATCAGAGCCTTGGTTACAGGTTGCTCACAGGGGTTTCTGCAGGGATTTCTGTTTGAGTGGGAGAAGCAATGGCAGAAGAAAGTAAGTTGAGAATGGAAAAGTTTAATGGCAAGAACTACCAACATTGGAGAATGCAGATAGAGGACTATCTGTATCAGAAAGATCTCTACTTACCGTTAGGTGGGATAGCAAAGAAGCCCAAGGACATGGAGGATGAAGAATGGGAAGTTCTTGACAGAAAGGCTCTTGGGTCTATAAGACTGAGTCTGGCCTCCACTGTGATATCTAATTTGTCACAGGCAAAAACAACGGTAGAGTTGATGACTACGTTAGCAAATATGTATGAAAAACCCTCAGCTTCAAATAAGGTATATCTTATGAAGCAGTTATTTAATTTACATATGAATGAAGGTGGATCTGTTTCTACTCATCTAAATGATTTCAATGGAATTGTTAATCAGTTAAGTTCTGTCAATATTGTATTTGAAGATGAAATAAAAGCTCTTTTGATATTATGTTCTTTGCCTGAAAGCTGGCATGGCTTAGTAATGGCAGTTTCTAATACTACATCTACATCAAATATTTTGAAAGTAGAGGATGTTGTTAGTGTTATCTTGAATGAGAAAATACGTAGGAAAAGCACAGAAGAGACATCTAGGAATGCTTTAAATTTTGAGAGCAGGGGAAGGCAAAAAGAAAAGAGCAAGAGGAGATCAAGATCTAAGTCTAAGGTGAGAGGAAGATCCAAATCCAGGAATGGCAGGAAGCCACAATGCTGGAATTATGGAAAGATGGGGCACATAAGCAGAGATTGTTGGTCAAAGCCTAAGGAGGACAACCAGCACGAAAGAAAGGAAGAAGCCAAGGTTGCAGGTATTGCACAGGATGCTTTAATTTTCTCTTTGCATAATAACATAGAATCTTGGGTATTAGATTCTGGTGCATCTTTCCATGCTAACCCTAACAGAGAGTATTTCAGTGACTATATCCATGGAGATTTTGGAATAGTGTACTTAGGGGATGATGAGCCTTGTAAGATTACTGGCAAAGGTAAAGTGCAGCTGAAGATGCAGAATGGCAACACATGGGTGTTGAGAGATGTGATGCATGTTCCTAGTTTGAAGAGAAATTTGATTTCTGTAGGTAAGCTAGGTGATGAGGGTTGTACAGTAACTCTCACAGCAGATTCTTGGAAGGTGACCAAGGGAGCACTAGTTATGGCCAGAGGTAAGAGAGAAGGTACTATCTATTTGTGTAATTGTGTTACTAACAAATCTCCTTCAGTTTTATCTACTTCAGGTGTGGATTGTAAATTGTGGCACTCAAGGCTTAGCCACATGAGTGAGAAGGGGATGTCAATTCTTAAGTCTAAAGGTATGCTTTCAGATTTGAAAAGTATGGATCTAGAATTTTGTGAGCATTGTGTATTTGGAAAATAGAAAAGGGTTAGTTTTCTCAAGACTGGGTCTACTAAGAAAAGGCAGAAGTTGCAGCTTGTTCACACAGACGTGTGGGGACCGGCTCAGGTAGCCTCTATTGGCGGATCACGGTACTATGTTACATTCATAGATGACGCCACAAAAAAGGTATGGATCCACTGTATTAAAAAGAAATCTGATGTTTTTGAGACTTTTAAGTTTTGGAAGGCTATGGTTGAGAATGAAACAGGCAGAAAATTAAAGTGCCTGAGATTTGATAATGGCGGTGAGTTCTGCAGTCTTAAGTTCAAATTGTATTTTTATACACATGGAATCCATAGGCAAAGGACAGTTCCAAGGACACCTCAGCAGAATGGTATTGCTGAAAGGATGAACAGAACTATCATGGAGCGTGCAAGATGTATGAGATTGCATGCAGGGTTGCCCTTAGAGTTTTGGGCAGAAGCAGTTGACACCGCAGTGTACCTGATTAACAGAGGACCCTCTACAGCTCTGGATGGTGGAATTCCAGAAGAGGCATGGACAGGTAAGAAGGTAGATCTCTCATATCTCAAAGTTTTTGGTAGTGAAGCCTTTGTGCATATAGATAAGGAAAATAGAAAGAAGCTTGATGCTAAGTCTATGAGGTGCACGTTTATAGGCTATGGCTCAGATGATTTTGGTTTTAGATTTTGGAATCTAGGAACTAATAAGGTAATCAGGAGTCATGATGTTGTTTTCAATGAAAGAGTGATGTACAGTAATCAGATAAGGAAGCTGGATCAATCTGGGCAGAGCAATAGTGAATTGGATGAAGTTATGGTCCAAAATGAGCTCGCGAGAAAAAGAAATAATCACTTGCAGGAAAACACAGAGACCGACGTCGGCAGGTTAGGAACCGGCGTCGATAGTACAGAAACCGATGTCGGTCATACAGAGACCGATGTCGGCAGACCAGGCACCGACGTCAGCCAGGAAGAATTGGCGTCGGCTAGTAACAGGTCTACAGGTGGCCGAGGTCGGTCACTGTCAGAAAATTTGGGTGGACAGATTGTTGAGAACGAGTCCAAGACACCCATCAGGAGGTATGAAAGGGTAAGTAAGCCTCCAATTAGATATTCTCCTTCCTTATATTATTTATTGCTAATCGATGGTGGAGAACCAGAGAGTTTTGAAGAAGCATTACAGGTGGAGTCCAGGAGTAAGTGGGAGCGTGGCATGGTTGAGGAGATGGAATCCTTAAGAGAGAACAAAACATGGGATTTGGTTGAATTGCTAGCTGGTAAGAGAACACTGATGAACAGATGGACCTACAGGTTGAAGGAAAGTGAGGATGGATAGATGAGATATAAGGCCAGATTAGTAGTAAAAGGATTTGCACAAAAGCCAGGTATTGACTTTGGTGAAATTTTTTCTCCAGTTGTTAAAATGACTTCAATAAGGGTTGTATTGTCTTTGGTTGCTTTTGAGGATTTGTATCTCGAGCAGCTAGATGTTAAGACAATGTTTCTTCATGAAGATTTGGATGAGGAAATTTATATAGAATAGCCAGAAGGTTTCGAGGTCAAGGGTAAGGAGAAGTTTGTGTGCAGGTTGAAGAAAAGCTTGTATGGCCTCAAGCAAGCTCCAAGGCAATGGTACTTGAAATTTGACAGGTTTATGACTGAGCATGGCTACAGTAGGTGTCAATCGGACCATTGTGTGTATTTCAAGAGATTTGATAACGATAGATATATTATTCTATTGTTGTATGTAGATGACATGCTGGTTGTAGGGTCTCACATGCAGGATATCTCTGAGCTTAAGGAGAAGTTAGCTCAAACGTTTGCTATGAAGGATTTGGGAGCAGCTAAGAAAATCCTCGGCATGAGCATTAGTAGAGACTAGAAAAATCACAGGTTGATATTGTCTCAAGAAGATTATGTGAACAAGGTGTTGGAGAGGTTTAATATGCAGGATGCAAAACCGATAAGTACACCTATGGCTGGACATTTTAAGTTGAGTAAAGAACAATGTCCCAATTCACATGATGAGGTAGAGTACATGAGTAAGGTTCCATATTCTTCTACAGTAGGGAGTTTGATGTATGCAATGGTGTGTACTAGACTAGATATTGCCCAAGCAGTGGGAGTAGTAAGCAAGTATATGGCCAATCCAGGTAAGGAACATTGGAAGGCAGTTCAATGGATCCTTAGATATTTGAGAGGAACCAACAATAGGCACTTATGCTATGGAGGTTCAGATACTTCTCTACATGGTTATGTAGATTCAGATATGGCAGGGGATTTAGATGGCAGGAGAAGCACTACAGGTTATGTTTTTACTGTAGGTGGAACAGCGGTTAGTTGGATATCTAAGTTGCAGAAGGTTGTTGCCTTGTCAACTACAGAAGCAGAGTATATTGCAGCCACAGAAGCTAGCAAGGAGATGATATGGATGACACGGTTCATGGAAGAGCTTGGAAGGGAGCATGGGAGTTGCAGATTGTATAGTGACAGTCAGAGTGCAATCCATTTGGCCAAGAATTTGGCCTTTCATTCAAGAACCAAGCACATACAGCTAAGGTACCACTTCATACGGCAGGTATTGGAAGATGGTGAGTTGAAGCTGGAGAAGATCCATACAGACAAGAATCCTGCTGATATGCTAACAAAGTCGGTTACGAAGGAGAAGTTGAATCTTCATTCAACTTCTATTGGTCTTCATGATTGAGTTGAAGATGGAGGAGCTAGAAGATGTTGCTGTACAGGTTGGTGCAGCTGGTTTATCTCCAAGTGGGAGATTGTTAGGGTGTGGAGCTAAAAGCTTCACCAAGGAGCATACTAAAACAGGTTCGGGTCTACACAGACGCCGGCATCGATCAGGAGCGACTGACGTCGGTCAGTAGCAGTTGCAGAGGCACCGACGTCGGCAGTATGGTCGGCCGATGATGGTCACAGGCGAACAGGCAGGAACCGACGTCGGTTACCTATGTGTCCAGAAAGCGATTTCCATGGACAGAAGTGAGTGTTTGCATGATGAGTTTGAGTTGTAGTCTCAAGCTCGCGTCTCTATTATTAGCAATATTATTTTTAGAGCCCTTGTTGAAGAGGCTTAACTTTTTGTTGTAAGAGCATGCTCAAGTTTCCTAATTCTATATGTAGGAAAGATCTTCTTAGCTTAGAGTGTAAGAGAAGAGTGTAGAACTGTAATAGTAGAACATTGTGAATGTTTGAAGGACAGTACAGAGTTGCATCAATTCAGGTTGTTGGATTTGAGTGTACTTGAGAGAGAGCTCTTGAGGAATAGAGATCTAGTGAGAGATCTTGTGTGCATCTGAGAGAGGTGTGGAAGAACGAAGTTTCTTCATTGTATTCCTATTGTAAAGAGTTTCAATACAAGTTTTCAGGGTGTTTTCTTGTATATCTTGTTATGTGCTATTTATCATTTCAGTTACTTATCTATCTGATTTATTTCTGCATTTATTGCTTTCACAAGTGTAATCTATTGTTGGTTTGATCCCCCAACAAACAATCTGAGCTCAAAGTCTCAGTAATGCCTTTCAATTTGGGCAGAGTTTTGTTTTTGATAACAGAGAGATCTCCTTAAAATAATAAGAGAGAGTCCAATATATAGTGCTACAAAAAAGACTTGGACACTTTGTTTCACAAAAATGGCCTATGATGCATTCAATGCCTTCAATGTATTTTAAATTTTGTCCATGGGCTATGCTGGAATCGGGCATCAGTTTTAAATATGGGTCGCCTAATGTGTTTCCTGATGTGTGTGCAACTATTCATTCGCTTTACTCAATGCAAAAAAATAGACCACACCATTGAATGTTCATGCTCTCCAATGTCCACCTGGTGTGCTGCTTCACCTTATAGAAACATATCCCATGCACAGATATTTCTGATATTTCTCCATCATTTCCCCTTTCCTTGTATTTTGTCCTTATCCGTGCGATTTGAGCTCTTGGGCTATCTCTTTTGCCGGTCGCTCAGTTTATTCATAGGGTTTGTGCCATATTTGAAAATTGATAGATATTTCATTATCTTAAATTTGACATCCATGGGGATGTCATTGGTTGACTGTTTCAACAGTTCAGGTAGCCTTCTCAGCTCCTTGGTTCAATCGCTTTCTTGCTTTGATCGCTTTTTTGGTTCAATTGCTTTCCTTCGGGCTTTTCCTTTGATACTTGAATCAATGTTCCCTGTCCTCCGCAAGGTCACCTGTCCTTAGTTTATTGCCCTATACAAGGGTACTTTGGCCTTGGTTCACTGGGGCACCCCTTTGAACCGACCGATTGAACCAACTTTGGTTCAACGATTCAACGGTTCAATCTTACATTCTGCTCGTTCAATTGACCGCTTGAACCAATCGCTTTGAACCAATCTCATTGAACCTTTGAACCTTTGAACCTTTTTTAGTTCAAGGTTCAATGGTTCAATCACTTTTTTGCTCTTTGGTTGAACCATCCCTTTGAACTAGTCTCTAGAATAATCCGCTTCCTTCCTTTGTCTGGCGCTTCCTTTGAACCATTGAACCTTTAAACCTTTGAACTTTGAACTCTTTTGGTTCAAGGTTCAATCAATTCATTGGTTCATCCTTTGTTCCATCACTTCTCTATTTCTCTAAGTCCCTTGATCTCTTCAAATACATTAAACTCGTTGAACCTGTTGAACTTGTTGAACCAATTTGGTTAAAGGTTCAATGGTTCAACGGTTCATTCCTTTATTCTTTTAAGCCTTCTTTTCTTCACTACCCTCTGAAAGGGCACTTGGCCTTTGGTTCACTATCCTTTGTAAGGGCACTTGGTCTTTTTGCTTTAGGGCACTCCTTTGAACGGGCCGATTGAACCAATCAATTGAACCAACTTTGGTTCAATGGTTCAATAGTTCAATCTTGTGTTCACTTGATCGCTTGAACCAACTTTGTTGAACCAACCGCTCATTGAACCTTTGAACTTTTGAGCTTGTTGAACCTTTGAACCATTTTGGTTCAAGGTTCAACAGTTCAACGGTTCAAGCCTTCTTCTTTTCGCTAAGTCTTTTGAAGCTATTTGAAGCTGTTGAACTTGCTGAAGCGGTTAAACTTTGAACTTTTGTTAAAGCACTTAGCTCTTTAAGCTTGCCGACATCGTTGAACCTTGGCATTGAACCAACCTTGAAATTTCCCAAGTGTTGAGAGCTTGTTTCTTTCCTATAGATTCTGTAGAAATGAACCTGCAGAGTCTGTAGAAATGAATCTGTAGAGTCTGTAGAAGCGAGTTCATAGAACTGGTGGAGTCCATAGAAATGAGTCCATAGATTATTTCTTATGAAGTTTATAGAATTGAGTTCATATATTTAAGCCTACAGAGTTTGTAGATTTAAGCCTGTAGAGTCCATAGATTCCTTCCTACAGAGTCCATAGAAATTAACCTGTAGAGTCCATAGAAATGAGCCTGTGGAGTCTGTTAGCTGAAAAAGCTTGAAAAATGGAGAATTTGAATGCCCAAAATAATTTTTGAGAAGGGAAGAGATAATTTTTGCCTTGTAGGACAAAAAATAGTTCATGTGTTGTCCCAAAAATGAATGACAAATTTTGGGAACAACAGCTGGCTCCAGTTGGGGAACTTCCTTCAGTTGAAATTTTGGAACAGCTGAGGGGAGTAGAAACTAGAATCTCCAGTGCCTTCAAGTATGCCATTGGGCTACGAAGTCATGCTATCCAAAAAGAAAGGCACCAAAAATGAAAACAAAAAGCATAAAATAGAACTAAAGACTATACAAATATACATATGTATAGGTAAATCTTATCTAATGCTTTGAGAATTGAAGCGCTTCAGATGCCACCCACTGTAAGATAGTTAAAATGGAATTCCATCCTGATAAACCAGTAAGAAACCATTTTCTCCCCAGAATTAGTGACGGGTGAATGGAACTCTCCACCAGGAATCACATTTTCTGTGAATTCCTTTTGGTTCTCTCTTCTTGCCCCATGTCAAGACGTGGTCTCCAATCTGAAAAACCATAAATCCTTTTTCTCTTGGCAAAGAGTTACTTTTCCTGACTTTGGTGTCCAACAGTATGGTCCATTACCATAGCTTGTTGCTCTTCTGGTTTAGTCCAGCACATGATTTGATTGTCAGCATCAAACTCCTACCAATGATTGGCAATGTCAAGCACACTTAGTTGAAAGACCAGTTTGATAGTGTACATGTGTTCTTCAAAGTCTATGTGAGGAACCAAGAGGGTCGCAGGGACAACCAATGAATTTGCATGATTATGAGGCTCTCTAGACTCTACAGATATATTGAAAGCATCAAAACTTTCAATATAGTCCCACACCAGATTGCAGTAGTGGCATAATCTTTTGTTCTTGGTTTGACATAGGTTCCTCACCTGAAAAACCATCAGCTCAGCATCTCCTTTGGCATGAAGGAGCTTGATGCCTTTATCTTGAGTAGCCTTCAATCCAAACACTAGAGATTCATACTCAGTTGTGTTGTTGGTATTGCTGAACTACAACTTGTATGAAGAAGGTAAAATATCTCCTTGAGGAGATATCAACACAATTCCAGCCCTTGAGCTGGTAGAAGAATTGCTGCCATCGAATTCCAAGATCCAAACATCATCATAAATTGATCTTCTATTATATTTTCCTTCATTAGAAAGGGAAGATCTTTTTTCATGTGTACTGCACCCTAACAATTCTTCTGATGTCTCATCTGAGTCAATTCTTGGATCACCACCTACAGGACTTTCATCTGTTGAAACATGAATATCCTCTGTGGTTAAGAAGTAATTACCCATGCCTGAAGATTCAAATAGAATTTGAGCTTCAGGGGCTGATGTCTGAGTAACAACATATTTTGATTCATTTTCAGGAAGCAGCCTCTGCATGATGCCTTTGACAGGGATCTCACTTCAGATAGGGCCATATTCAATTCTCCACCAACATCCTTGCAAAAATTTCACCCCAGAAGAATGCCATATGAGGTTGGAACATCAGCCACCAGGACTGTCATCTTGATTCTTTTGTCTGAGAATGCTGCAAATGCAAATTGGGTGTCTTTGATTTTTCCTAGTAGAGGTACTTATTTATTCTCCATGGACAAACATCTCCCAAAGGTTTTGGTTAGCGTGAGTCCAAGAGATTTTTCCACCTTGGTAGGCATGACGTTGTCAGATGCACCTAAGTCTATGATGCAATTGCTCAGTTTGTGACCATTTATCAATAGGGAAACATAAAAAGGCTCTATTTTATCAGGGGTACCTGGAGGAGTAATGACAATATTATTTGGGATGGACATGTTCCTTGGGGGATCATGAGTTACCTTTTTAACATCTTATCTTGCAGGGATGGCTTTATTCTTGACACACTAAACTAACCTATACAACAACTCAAGATTGGATTCCAAGAATTTGAATTCAGACATTTGAATTTTGGTCTTCTTGACATGGTCGATTATGTCAAATGACTAAAATGGGCTAGGAATAGAGGAAGGCAGTTAATCTTTCTAGTTTTTCAGAGAGGTGGTACTGGTCTGTGGAATTGAAGTTGAAGATGGAGGAATGCTTGATGTATTTACCTTTTTATTACTCACTGGGTTCTTTGGCTGGAAAGGTAGAGAAGTTCCTTGTTTGGAAATTAAAATTATAGGCTGAGAACTTTCCCCTATTTTTCCTTTATCAGCTTGCTGGGCTGACTAGTTCTGGGATTTGGTGAATACAATATATGATCCATCAACTGCTTCACCTTTACCTCTGGGTTCATCCTAGTAATTCAAGAAATCAATGTTGGAGTTGCCAGCTAATTATTCTTGGCTTATTGCAAAGAGATCAACATCATTTTCTTGATCAAACTCAGGTTGGAAAGAGAAATCATGTTCTATTTCCAGATATCCAACTGTTGAGTTGGTTGGTGCTACTTTAATGTCAAGTTTCCCCTATGGGGGAGGCAGATGATTTGGTTGCCCTTGACTTCTGGCAGCATTGCCTTGATATGGCTAGTTTTGAAATGTCCTCCTTGGTATATCCTGATAAGGAGAAGTAGACATACCTTGGGCCACTTGTCTTTTCAAGGCTAGCAGTTCATTTGCCAGCTTTTGTACCATTTGATTAGTGGTGCCTGTAGATAAATTCTCAAAAGATGAAGAATATTTGCCTCTGTTAGGATCTCTTCTTATGTTCCCTACCAAGATGAGATCATCTTCCACCTCAGTGGCCAAATCCTGAAAAACATCAAGGTCTATATGGCCAGCCTGTCTCAGCAAAAAACTCACTTCAGGCAGCTGAGAGTTTATGAAGAAACATTTGAGATTCTCAACTGTAGACTAAGAAATTACAGGAATCATGTTCTTCAGCTTGTCAAACTTGGCTATGAAATCCCTCATTGGTTCATGAGGCTTCTTCATTTGTGTGAGTTGAGCTAGCAGGGCATGTGCATCTTCTGCAGGCTTGAATCTGGCTTCAAATTTAGCTTTGAGAGTGTTCTAGTCAGTCACAGTCTGGGCCTATAGATGATATAACTAGTTTGCAGCAACACCTTGTAAAGTTTTTACGAATAGCCTGACTGCTACATCCTCATATTCCACACCTATTACGCCACAGGCTATGCTGAAGGATGCAATATGTTCATCAGGATGAACCTTCACATCACCATAAAACTTGGGGAAATTTTTCCTTGAAATGTGTGATAGCTCATGTATAGGTGGAATTAAATTGAGTGGGTCAAAAGAGTTACCCCAAGGGCCTTGAATTTCCATTGTATGACTATGGAAAGGTGGAATATCTAACTATTGATAAAGCTTTATTAATATCAGAAATGGATGCTTTGCTCAGTAATGGAGACTTGACTTTAGTAGGAGGAAAGCTCCTAGTTCATTGGAGGTGAGATGGTAAAGGAAACAGATCAAAATTACTTTGTTTTATCAACTCGAATATAGGGTCAACAACACCTTTAGCCCTTTGGCTTCGCATAAATTGTGGATCCACCAGAGTGTAAAAATAAAAATAGAAAAGAACTAGTACTGCTTTAGCTTGAAGCTTGAGGCTTCAAATTATGCATTCTTCCCCAGCGGAGTCACCAAAAACTGTTGGTGTGAAGCTGGAAGGAAAAACTAACAATGGGAAAGCACTGGAGAAGCTCGTTCTTTCATTGTGGGATAAATTGATAAGGCTATAATGATAATAGGTAAGACTCAGATGAGAGTCACTAGAGTATATAATGGATAAAGATAGGAACTACTTGTTTGAATTCCCAACGGAGTCACCAAAAATTATTTCACGAAGCTGGGGGAAAATTAACAATGGGAAAGCACTGGAGCTACTCATTCTTCCACAGTGGATCTAGTTTGTAGACCAAATTATATAATGGAAATCAATAAGGCTATAAATGGATAATGGGTAAGACACAAGTGATGTTTCAATCTAAAGCTTGAGGCTTAAAATTGCATAAAATTTCTGTGTCCCTAGCGGAGTCACCAAATATTGTTGGGTGAAAATTTTGTCAATCAGGTAACTGATGAGTAAAATAGTTCTATTCAACCACAACATAGGGAGATTAGTTAGAAAAATGTGTAGGTTTACCACATCAGAGGTGGACAAATCTCTCCTCTCATCAAGAGGAGGTTCCTTGTAAAAAGAAGGGGCTATATATATATATATATATATATGCTAATCTACTATAAATAAGCTGAAAATAACACTCAGGGGTAGGATAACACCATCCATCTCTCTTTTTTTAGAGATGATGTTCACCAATCAAAGGATAAATCCTGATGAAATGACAAAAGGCACTCCTCTCCTTTCAGAAGTGTTGTTCAGCAGACAACATGAACTTTTTGGGTAGTGACAAGTAACTATAATAGGGCGCAATAACACAACAGGATGAAATGTAGCACAAAGTCTCCACCTCAAGTGCCAAAGAGTGAAATGTGAAGGATAATGAGGGCACAAAGTCATCCCAAGATCCTTTACATAAAAACAAAAAATAGACAAACTAAAGATAATTTTGGTAGCACAAAGTCTCTCCATAGCCAGCTTCAGAACACCTTCCTAATTACTTTCACTAATTCTGCTTATTTGATTAAATGGAAAAAAAAAAGTATTATGTAAATAAACATAAGAATAATTTCCCCAACAACCAAGCTATTCCAGCATAAAATCTAAAAAGTCACTTGTTTTCTTATTCAAATAACAAAATATGATCAATAATTTGAGCTCAAAGTCTCAGTAATGCCTTTCAATTTGGGCAGAGTTTTGTTTTTGATAACAGAGAGATCTCCTCAAAATAGTAAGAGAGAGTCCAATATATAGTGCTCCAAGAAAGACTTGGGCACTTTGTTTCACAAAAATTTCCTATGATGCATTCAATGCCTTTAATGTATTTTAAATTTTATCCATGGGCTATGCTGGAATCATGCATTGATTTTAAATATGGGCCGCCTAATTTATTTTTTGATGTGTGTACAACTGTTCATTCACTTTACTCAATGTAGAAAAATAGGCCGCATCATTGAATTTTTGTGCTCTCTGATGTCCACCTAGTGGGCTACTTCACCTTCCAGAAACATATCCCATGCACAAATATTTCTGATCTTTCTCCATCGTTTCCCCTTTCCTTGATGTATTTTGTCCTTATCTGTGCGATCTAAGCTCTCTAGCTATCTCTTTGGTCGGTCACTCAGTTTATTCATAAGGTCTGTGCCATATTTGAAAATTGATGAATATTTCATTATCTTAAATTTTGCATCCATGGGGATGTCATTGGTTGACTATTTCAATGGTTTGGGTGGCCTTCTCGGCTCCTTGGTTCAATTGCTTTCTTGCTTCGATCACTTTTTTGGTTCAATCGCTTTCCTTTGGACTTTTCATTTGATATTTGAATCAATGTTCTCTATCCTCTGAAAGGGCACCTGCCCTTAGTTTACTGCCCTCTGCAAGGGTACTTTGGCCTTGGTTCACTGGGGCACCCCTTTGAACTGACCGCTTGAATTGACTAATTGAACCAACTTTGGTTGAATGGTTCAATGGTTCAATCTTGCATTATGCTCATTCAATTGACTGCTTGAACCAATCTCATTGAGCCTTTGAACCTATTTTGGTTCAAGGTTCAATAGTTCAATGGTTCAATCACTTTTTTGCTCTTTGGTTGAACCATCCCTTTGAACTAGTCTCTGAAATCATCCGCTTCCTTCCTTTGTTTGGTGCTTCCTTTGAGCCATTGAACCTTTGAACCTTTGAACTTTGAAATCTTTTGGTTCAAGGTTCAATTAGTTCATTGGTTCATCCTTTGTTCCATCACTTCTCTATTTTTCTAAGTCCCTTGATCTCTTCAAATCCATTAAACTCATTGAACCCGTTGAACCAATTTGGTTCAAGGTTCAATGGTTCATTCCTTTGTTCTTCGAAGCCTTCTTTTCTTCACTTCCCTCCACAAGGGCACTTGGCCTTTAGTTCACTATCCTCCACAAGGGCACTCGGTGTTTTCACTTTTGGGCACTCCTTTGAACTGGCCGATTGAATCAATTGATTAAACCAGCTTTGGTTCAACGGTTCAATGGTTCAACGGTTCAATCTTGTGTTCACTTGACCACTTGAACCAAATTTGTTGAACCAATTGCATTGAACCAACCACTCATTAAACCTTTGAAATTTTGAACCTATTGAGCCTTTAAACCATTTTGGTTCAAGGTTCAACGGTTCAACCCTTCTTCTTTTCACCAAGTCTTTTGAAGCCGTTTGAAGCTGTTGAACTTGCTGAAGTAGTTGGACTTTGAAATTTTTTTGAAGTGCTTGACTCTTTAAGCTTTCCAACATCATTGAGCCTTGGTGTTGAACCTATTGAACCTTGGTGTTGAACCAACCTTGAAATTGTCCAAGTGTTGAAAGCTTATTTCTTTCCTGCAGAGTCCGTAGAAATGAACCTGTAGAGTCCGTAGAAACGAACCTGCAGAGTTCGTAGAACTAGTGGAGTCCATAGAAATGAGTCCATAGATTATTTCTTGTGAAGTCTATAAAATTGAGTCCATAGATTTAATCCTACATATTCTATAGATTTAAGCCAGTATAGTCCATAGATTCTTTCCTGTAGAGTCTGTAGAAATCAACCTGTAGAGTCCGTAAAAATGAGCCTGTGGAGTCTGTTAGCTAAAAAAGCTTGAAAAATGGAAAATTTGAATGCCCAAAACAATTTTTGAGAAGGGAAGAGATAATTTTTGTCCTGTAGTACCAAAAATAGTTCATGTGTTGTCCCAAAAATGAGTGACAGATTTTGGGAACAACAACTGGCTCAAGTTGGGGAACTTCCTTTAGTTGAAATTTTGGAATAGCTGAGGGGAGTAGAAACCAGAATCTCCAGTGCCTTCAAGTATTCCATTGGGATATGGAGTCATGCTACCCAAAAAGAAAGGCAACTAGAAACAAAAATGAAAAGCATAAAATAGAACTAAAGACTATACAAATATACATATGTATAGGTAAATCTTATCTGATGCTTTGAGAATTGAAGCGCTTCAGATGCCGCCCATTGTGAGATAGTTAAAATGGCATTCTATCATGATAAACTAGTAAGAAACCATTTTCTCCCTAGAATCGGTGATGGGTGAATAGAACTCTCCACCAAGAATCACATTTTCTGTGTATTCCTTTTGGTTCTCTCTTCTTGCCCCATGTCAAGACGTGGTCTCCAATCTGAAAACCATAAATCCTTGCTCTCTTGGTGAAGAGTTCATTTTCTTTACTTTGGCATGTAGAAGTATGATCCATTACCATATCTTGTTGCTCTTCTGGTTCAGTCCAACACATGATTTGATTGTCAGCATCAAACTCCTGCCAATAATTGGCAATGTCAGGCACATTTGGTTGAAAGACCAGTATGATAGTGTACCTTTGTTCTTTAAAGTCTGTGTGAGGAACCAAGAGGATCGCAGGGACAACCAATGAATTTGCATGATTATGAGGCTCTCTGGACTCTGTAGATATAGTGAAAGCATCAAAACTTTTAATATAGTCCCACACCAGATTGTAGTAGTGGCACAATCTTTTGTTCTTGGTTTGACACAGGTTCCTCACCTGACAAACCATCAGCTCAGCATCTCCTTTGGCATGAAGGAGCTTGATGCCTTTATCTCGAGTAGCCTTCAATCCAAGAAATAGAGATTTGTACTTAGTTTTGTTGTTGGTGTTGCTGAACTGCAACTTGTATGAAGAAGGAAAAATATCTCTTTAAGGAGATATCAACACAATCCCAGCGCCTAAGCCGGTAGAAGAATTGCTGCCATCAAATTTCAAGATCCAAACATCATCAAAAATTGATCTTCTATTAGATTTTCCTTCATTAGAAAGGGAAGATCTTTTTTCATCTATACTACACCCTACCAATTCTTCTGATGTCTCATCTGAGTCAATTTTTGGATCGCCACCTACATGACTTTCATCTGCTGAAACATGAATATCCTCTGTGGTTAAGAAGTAATCACCCATGCCTGAAGATTCAAATAGAATTTGAGCTTTAAGGGCTAATGTTTGAGTGACAACATATTTTGATTCCTTTTTAGGAAGCAACCTCTGCATGATGCCTTTGACAGGGATCTTTGCTTCAGATAGGTCCATCTTCAAATCTCCACCAACATCCTTGCATAAATTTTGCCCCATAAGAATGCCATATGAGGTTGGAACATTGGCCACTAGGACTGTCATCTTGATTCTTTTGTATGGGAATGCTACAAATACAAATTGGGCATCCTTGATTTGTCCCAGTAGAGCTACTTGTTTATTCTCCATGGAGAAACATCTCCAAAAGGTTTTGGTCAGCGTGAGTCCAAGAGTTTCTGCCACCTTGGCAGGCATGATGTTGTCAGATGCACCTGAGTCTATGATGCAATTGCTTAATTTGTGACCATTTATCAATAGGAAAACATAGAAAGGCTCTATTTTCCCAGGGGCAGCTAGAGGAGTAATGACAAGATTGTTTGGGATGGACATGTTCCTTGGGGGATCATGAGTTACCTTTTTAACATCTTGTCCTGCAAGGATGGCTTTATTATTCGCACACTAAACTAACCTATCCAACTGCTCAAGATTGGATTGCAAGAATTCAAATTCAGACATTTGAATTTTGGTCTTCTTGACATGGTCGATAATGTCAAATGACTGAAATGGACTAGGAACAGAGGAAGGTAGTTCATCTTTTTAGTTTTTAGGAGGGGTGGTACTGGTCTTTGGAATTGAAGTTGAAGATGGAGGAATGCTTGATGTATTTACCTTTTTATTACTCACTAGGTCCTTTGACTGGAAAGGTAGAGAAGTTCCTTGTTTGGAAATTGAAATTATAGGCTGAGAACTTTCCCCTATTTTTCCTTTATCAGCTTGCTGGGCTGACTAGTTCTGGGACCTGGTGAATACAGCATATGATCCATCAACTACTTCACCTTTACCTCTGGGTTCATCCTGGTAATTCAGGAAACTAATGTTGGAGTCACCAGCTAATTCTTCTTAGCTTGTTGCAAAGAGATCAATGTCATTTTCTTGATCAAACTCAAGTTGGAAAGAGAAATCATGTTCTATTTCCAGATATCCAATTGCTGAGTTGGCTGGTGCTGCTTCAATGGCAAGTTTCCCCTATGGGGGAGGTAGATGATTTGGTTTCCCTTGACTTCTGGCAACATTGCCTTGATATGTATGGTTTTGAAATGTCCTCCTTGGTATATCCCGATAAAAAAAAGTAGACATACCTTGGGCCACTTGTCTTTTCAAGGCTAGCAGTTCATTTGCTAGCTTTTACACCATTTGATCAGTGGTGCCTGTAGATGAATTCTTAGATTATGATTAAGATTTGCCTCTATTAGGATATCTTGTTATCTTCCCTACCAAGATGAGATCATCTTCCACCTTAGTGGCCAAATCTTGAGCAGCAGCAAGGTCTATGTGGCCAGCTTGTCTCAGCTGAAAAATCACTTTAGGTAGCTGAGAGTTGATGAAGAAACATTTGAGATTCTCAACTGTAGGCTGAGTAATTGTAGGAATCTTGTTCCCCAGCTTGTCAAACTTGGCTTTGAAATCCCTCATTGGTTCATGAGGCTCGTTCTTTATTTGTGTGAGTTGAGCCAGCAGGGCATGCACAACTTCTGTAGGCTTGAATTTGACTTTGAGATTGTTCCAATCAATCACCGTCTGGGCCTACAGATGATAGAACCAGTCTACAGTAGCACCTTGTAAAGTTTCTATGAACAACCTGACTGCTACATCCTCATACTCTATACATATTATGCCACAGGCTATGTGAAAGGCTGAAATATATTCATTAGGATGAACCTTCACATCACCATAGAACTTGGGGAAATTTTTTCTTGAACTACGTGGCAGCTCATGTAGACGTGGAGTTAGATTGAGTGGGCCAAAAGAGTTAACCCAAGGGCCTTGAATTGCCATTGTATGACTATGAAAAGGTGGAATAATAAATTTCAAAGGGGTAAGTATTGATAAAGATTTATTAATAGTAGAAATGGACATTTGCTCAATAATGGAGACTTGACTTTAGTAGGAGGAAAGCTCTTGGTTCGTTGGAGGTGAGACGGTGAAGAAAATAGATCAAAATTACTTTGTTGGACCAATTCGAATACAGGGTCAACAATACCTTTAGCCCTTTGGCTTCACATATCCTATGGATCTATCAAAGTGTAAAAATAAAAATGGAAAAGAATTGGTACTTTTTTGGCTTGAAGCTTGAGGCTTCAAACTGCGCGTTCTTCCCTAGCGGAGTCGCCAAAAATTGTTGGCATGAAGCTGAAAGGAAAAATTAACAATGGGAAAGCATTAGAGCAGCTCATTCTTTCACAGTGGGATAAATGGATAAGGCTATAATGATAATGGGTAAGACTGAGATGAGAGTCGCTAGAGTATATAATGGATAAGGATAGGAACTACTTGTTTGAATCCCCAGTGAAGTCGCCAAAAATTGTTACACAAAGATGGGGGAAAATTAACAATGGGAAAACACTAGAGCTGCTCGTTCTTCCACAGTAGATCTGGTTTGTAGACCAAATTATATAATGGAAATGAATAAGGCTATAAATGGATAATGGGTAAGACACAGGTGATGTTTCAATCTGAAGCTTGAGGCTTCAAATTACACAAAATTACTGTGTCCCCAACGGAGTCACCAAAAATTGTTGGGTGAATATTTTGTCAATCAGCTAATTGATGATTAAAATAGGTCTCTTCAACCACAACATAGGGAGATTGGTTGGACAAATGTGTAGGTTTACCACATCAGAGGTGGACAAATCTCTCCTCTCATCAAGAGGAGGTTCCTTGTAAAAAGAAGGGGTTATATATATATGCTAATCTACCATAAATAAGCTAAAAATAACACTCAGGGGTAGGATAACACCATCCATCTCTCTTTTTTCAGAGATGATGTTCACCAATCAAAGGATAAATCCTAATGAAATGACAGAAGGCACTCCTCTCCTTTCAGAAGTGTTGTTTAGCAGACAACAAGAACCTTTTGGGTAGTGACAAGTAACTATAACAGGGCGCAGTAACACAACAAGATGAAATGCAGCACAAAGTCTCCACCTCAACTGCCAAAGAGTGAAATATGAAGGATAATGAGGGCACAAAGTCATCCCAAGATACTTTACATAGAAATAGAAAATAGACAAACTAAAGACAATTGTGGCAGCACAAAGTCTCTCCACAGCCAGCTTCAGGACACCTTCCTGATTACTTTCACTAATTCTGCTTATTTAATTAAATGGACAAAAAATGTATTAAGGAAATAGACATAAGAATAATTTCCCCAACAACCAAGCTATTTCAGCACAAAGTCTGAAAAGTCACTTGTTTTCTTATTCAAATAATGAAATATGATCAACAATCTGAGCTCAAAGTCTCAGTAATGCCTTTCAATATGGGCAGAGTTTTGTTTTTGATAACAGAGAGATCTCCTTAAAACAATAAGAGAGAGTCCAATATATAGTGCTCCAAGAAAGACTTAGGTGCTTCGTTTCACAAAAATGGCCTATGATGCATTCAATGCCTTCAATGTATTTTAAATTTTGTCCATGGGCTATGCTGGAATCGGGCATCATTTTTAAATATGGGCCGCCTGATGTGTTTCCTGATGTGTGTGTAGTTGTTCATTCACTTTAGTCAATGCAAAAAAATAGGCTGTACCATTGAATGTTCTCACTCTTTGATGTCCACCTGGTGGGTTGCTTCACCTTCTAGAAACATATCCCATGCATAGATATTTCTGATCTTTCTCCATCATTTCCCCTTTCCTTGCTATATTTTGTCCTTATCTGTGCGATCTGAGCTCTCAGGCTATCTCTTTAGCCGGTCACTCAGTTTATTCATAGGGTCTGCGACATATTTGAAAATTGACCGATATTTCATTATCTTAAATTTGACATCCATGGGGATGTCATTGGTTGACTATTTCAATGGTTCGAGGGGCCTTCTCGGCTCCTTGGTTCAGTTGCTTTCTTGCTTCTATCACTTTTTTGTTCAATCACTTTCCTTCAGGCTTTTCCTTTGTTCTTTGAATCAATGTTCCCTATTCTCAACAAGGGCACCTGCCCTTAGTTTACTACCCTCCGCAAGGGTACTTTGGCCTTGGTTCACTGGGGCACCCCTTTGAACCAACCACTTGAACCGACCGATTGAACCAACTTTGGTTCAATGGTTCAACAATTCAATCTTGCATTCTGCTCATTCAATTGATCGCTTGAACCAATCACTTTGAACCAATCTCGTTGAACCTTTGAACTTTTAAACCTTTGAACCTTTTTTGGTTCAAGGTTCAACGATTCAACAGTTCAATCACTTTTTTGCTCTTTGGAACCATCCCTTTGAACTAGTCTCTGGAATCATCCACTTCCTTCCTTTGTTTGGTGCTTCCTTTGAACCGTTGAACCTTTAAACCTTTGAAATTTGAACTCTTTTGGTTCAAGGTTCAGTTGGTTCATTGGTTCATCCTTTGTTCCATCACTTCTCTATTTTTTTAAGTCCCTTGGTCTCTTCGAATCCATTGAACTCGTTAAACCCATTGAACCCGTTGAACCAATGTGGTTTAAGGTTAAATGGTTCAACGGTTCATTCCTTTGTTCTTCAAAGCCTTCTTTTCTTCATTGCCCTCCACAAGGGTACTTGGCCTTTAGTTCACTATCCTCCACAAGGGCACTTGCTCTTTTCACTTTGGGGCACTCCTTTGAACCAGCGGATTGAACCGATTGATTGAACCAACTTTAGTTCAATGGTTCAATGGTTCAATCTTGTGTTCACTTGACCACTTAAACCAACTTTGTTGAACCAACCGCGTTGAACCAATCGCTCATTGAACCTTTGAAACTGTTAAACCTTTGAACCATTTTGGTTCAAGGTTCAACGGTTCAAGCCTTCTTCTTTTTGCTAAGTCTTTTGAAGCCATTTGAAGCCGTTGAACTTGCTAAAGCAGTTGAAATTTGAAATTTTGCTAAAGCGCTTAACTCTTTAAGCTTGTCGACGTCGTTGAACCGTAGCGTTGAACCCATTGAACCTTAGCATTGAACCAACCTTGAAATTTCTTAGGTGTTGAGAGCTTGTTTCTTTCCTACAGAGTCCGTATAAATGAACCTATAGAGTTCATAGAAATGAACTTGTAGAGTCTGTAGAAGCGAGTTCATAGAACTGGCAGAGTCCATAGAAATGAGTCCATAGATTCTTTCCTATGAAGTCGGTAGAACTGAGTCCATAGATTTAAGCCTATAGAGTTTGTAGATTTAATCCTGCAGAGTCTGTAGATTCCTTCCTACAGAGTCCGTAGAAATCAACCTGTAGAGTCTGTAGAAATGAGCTTGCAGAGTTTGTTAGCTGAAAAAGCTTGAAAAATGGAGAATTTGAATTCCCAAAACAATTTTTGAGAAGGGAAGAGATAATTTTCGCTTGTAGGACCAAAAATAGTTCATGTGTTGTCCCAAAAATGAGTGATAAATTTTGGGAACAACAGTTATTATGATTATATTATCCATTGCACTAGTGATTGATATATCCATTCTATTAATATGTGTTGTTGATGGATCAACAACCTTGCCTACTACAACTTGTCAACCATCTTTGGTTGTGTGTCCTAAGGAGATATAGACTTAGAAGCTATAAACTATACCTATATAAGTATCTTATGGAAAGAATCATATTCCATGCCAACTCCTTCCTCTTTTATTGAGTATTTTTATTCCATGTTCATCTATATAAAATATCACTTATAAAATTCATTCGCTCATGTTATATCCAATGGTGTATATATAAGTTAAGGAGGAATATATTCAATTGATACTACAAGATGATTTTAAAAACTAGGAAATGTACTTTTTGCCTAAATAATTGGAGTAGGTCTAGGTGAAGCAAGTATTGTGGCACCTTGACTTGTTACCAATGATTGTATTGAGGAAGGTGACTGAGTTGGATTAACTATATGAACAAAATAAATTATGATATGAGGAATCAAAGGAATGCCCATATCCAATTTAGAAACCTATGGTTGGAGAGATGTAGGAGGTGTAAACATCTTGAGTATCTTCCTAGTGAAATTTTTATCAATCTTCCAAGTAGGATCTTCTTCAAGATCCCCTATATGAATCACAACAGTTTTCTATATGTGTGTATCATATTAAATATTCTAGGAATTTTCTATTGTCATCAAAACTATGTGTATATTAACCCATACTTTAGAATCATCCTCTTTATCCATGGAAATGTGTTCATGTGAGTAAGTGACATGACGATAATTGACTTTTAACATTACTTAATAATCCTCTATATGTAGTGTTATCCTCTAATAGGGATCCCAATATCTATATTCTACCAAATATGTGCATAATTTTGACATGTGCTTCGAAGCTCTAATAATTTCACTCCAATACTTGTATTGTTGGCTACTAATAGTTAAGGTTTTTTTTTGGAAAAACCATATCTTTTATGCTATGAAATCAACATCCACATTCCTAGATAAATGAAAAGTTATGTCTTGCTCTGCCAACTTATCTAGCACACACCTAAGAAGGTAGAAAAGGGAAACATTAGTTTCTTATATTTTTACTATAGTATGATCAAGATAACACCAATAATTTCCCAAGGACTTAAATAACCTATTGATTTCATCTAATAATATAGGCATGGGTTTTCCATTGATTAATTTGTAAATATAAGGGTATAAGATGCTTGCAATCTTCTGGATGCATTCTCTAAATTGATGTATGTAGAATATACTGAAATCATCACAAATTATGATATCTACATTCCTTGGTCACTACAAGGCTCCCCTGAGTGGAATTATTTTAGCACATACAACATCCATTAATTAAGATATCATATAAAATTTTTCATTTGGTCTATTTTGAGTTATAGTCTATTGTCTTAAATTATAACTAATAACTTATCCAATAGCAGGGAATTTATTTCCATCCAATATCATTAAAAATAAAGGCACCCAATCATCATATCCATATATGGACTAAAATCCATGTATATTTTATATTAAATCCATACAAATAATAACTATTATCCTAAATTACATAATTAGAAGGTTTTTTCTCTTCATAAAGTTGTTGGGGTTGTCTACCCAAGCTTTGAGCATTTATCTAACATTGTTTTTATTTAACCACTTTGAATTAGTATAAAAATCATACACCATGTCACTATCCTATATTCCATAGTAATTTTCAAAGGCAACCCCATATATGAAGGATATAGTCTCCTTACTATTAATTCTATGAAATATTCATTGGTACATGATCTAACCATAAACAAGTTATGTAAGACATCAATGCAGGGAAATACCTCTTGATTTTTAGATGCTTTGTGTAGTCCTATTGATTTGATAGAAAACAAATATTAGATGTATTCCCTATCTGATAATGGTAATTTGTATTCATCTTTATATGATTTGACCCTTTCCACTTCATTTTACAGAGCTGAATAACGAAGGACTTTGCCTGCTAGGGTACTACAATAAAAACTATATCCATAAATTCCATTAATGTGCCAAAATAAAATATTGAATGTACATGGATATTATATTTTGGATTTATTGTTAAAATCTAATTAAACTTCAAATTTTGATTTTTAAATTAGAATTCCAAAATGAACAAAGAGCTCTGGATTCTGGTTGGCTTAGTCTCTTGATATCAAATACTAATTGACTCAAGTTTGGGATGACAAATGAACTTATGAGATTTGAATTAAATTATGTAATATTTCATTCACGGGAATTAGTATCATAGAAATTTTCTATGGTGGTTTGCCTTCCATTTAAATTTGATTTTATGAGATACACTTTTGCAAGATTTTTTATTACCACGTCTCTTATTTTCACTTGTTTTGATTGTTTAGTCAATTAATTATCCATTGGCCAATATTTTTATTGTTGACAATGGTCAGTATGTATCTTGATCTTTTATTATTCTATATCTTTGTGTGAAGCTGATTGGATCAATATAGTACTCAGGGTCCAATTGTATCAATAAACAACACATCATAATGTTACTTGATTACTTAGTTCATATCTTTCCTCATATATGTGTGTTTTTACTTGTATATGAAGGAGTAAGGTGATTCCACATGGCATGACACGCGCAAACTAATTATGCTAGTAAAGCCACTTGGATTCTCATCGCTCAATTCTTTAGTTAGTAACTTAGACATGAAATGTGTAGTCTATGCATAGTAATATTAATACATCTGGCATGATCTCATTGCCTTGCTTAATCTCCACTTTTTGAATTTTGAATAATTATGTACAGTCAATAATGAGGTGAAAGGATGACATTTTTCATAATATCATTGAGTCCAGACTTATAAATAGATATAAACTTGGTCAATTCTATTGAAAGTATTTAATAATCTAAGAGGTTGATGCATATAATGGTCTCATTTCCTCATGAGGTTTTATAAAATGTATAGTTAGCCACTTTTATTGAAAATGAAGATGAGACGATAGAATGCCATGTGGTACAATCTCATTAAGTTAGGATGATTGAAGTGATATAAACATATCAAACATTGTGAAAAAAATTTAGATAGGCTAAGAATGCCATGCATGGAAATATCGTACTTATTCTAAATCACAAATCTAGACATAAATGTTGAAGACGATACTCTTCCTAAAAGTCCTCATGGCAATAATTTTATAAATAAATAACTTGGGTGATGTTCCAACATTGAACATGTGAGAGACAATTGGATGATTGGCAATGACCTATACATTAAAATGTAACAAATTTGGAACAAACACTAATTAGAATTTTTTAATCATGAAGATCATAACTCGATATCAAATAATAATTTCATAAAATAACTTTTTGAATAACAAAACTTAGGTCTAAATAAGCTCAAGTTTAAAATCATTACATTTTTCGAAGGGATTTAAATATGCAATTTATGAGATTAAATGTGTCCCTATATTTTTTTAAAAAAAATGGGGTGTGTTGGTCATAATAGATAGGAGCATCCTACTCTATTGTCAATTTCCTCTATTATTGTCCCAATTATATTAGACTATCCTTACTAAGTTCTATACCACACACATGATTTATATATCTCTTAGGTACACTAACAAACTCACTCGGGGCATCCTGTACACATGTTTTATACTTCTTTGGCTATCTATTATTTCTCACAACTCATTTCTTTACATTAATTAACATTTTTTATATTTCTCACTCACCAATACCTTGATATTTTCTAGTTATTTCAAATACTAAATTTACAAGTGTTACAGCTTGCTTATGTTGATCAATTAAATTATGATGCATGATTTTCATGTTTGTTTTATTTCTTTGTGTATTATGTGCATTATTTGTTTTTCTTGAGGAAATTTTAGCATGTATTTTCATGTGTCTCTAAGCATTTTTTATATATTTTTATGCATGTGAGTGACATTTGAACATGTCCCTTGTATGTTTTCCCTTAGCCTTCTATTACATATTTTGTGTTCTTTATGAGGACTATTCATTTGTGTGTGTCATGGCCATGACACTTGTTTGCTTAGTTTCATCATTTTTCTATGTGATAATGGATGTCATGAATCTTCACATCCTTTCAATGACTTGAGTATATAATGAATCCATACCCAAGTAGTTATATTCAACTTTCATTACGTAGTTTTGACCACTTATCTATGTGTCTAATTGCTAACATCTATGTATACATTTTCACTATGAATGTTTGTTCCTACACGCATCTCACATTACTATTATTCTAAATTTATCTATATTATGATGCCATTCTCCTCCATGTTATCTCTATTACCTGTATTTGCATGTTTTTATCGTAATAATATTTAGCATAAATTTTTATTTTGAGTTAAGTTATTGTGTAGGCTCAACAAATCAACTCAATAAAGGGAGCATCCATAGTGGTTTGTCTTACAAACTAATACCTATAATATATCACATAGAAATAATTTTATAGGTATTACATAATTGGTACAAATCTAAACTTAGAAGGTAGTTTTGGATAGGTATGCTCTAACTAGATAGGAGATCATTAATATATTCTCCAAATAGGGTGGGTTATTGTCCAAAAACCTATAAAATATTCAAATATAAAATTTATCAGAATCTCAGTCAAGCCTAAATCAGTGTGTAACATGTTTATCATTTTAATTTCCATAAATACTCAGTTTTGTCTCATATTTGTGTAGTTTTGGGGGAATCATGTTTGGAATGTTGTTTCATGTTAATGCATAAGTTTTGGTTATAATATTATTTGCTTTTACTCAGTTTCATAATACACACACACACACACACACACACACACACACACACACACACACACACACACACACACACACACACACACACACACACACACACACACATGATATCAGATTGGGGGCATGTGTGCGACACATGGCATCTTCCTTGCTTAGCTTTTCACTAGTTTCATAGATAGAATGACAATCCATGTCATTATCCACACTGTATGCACTAGAACCAAATTATATTAACACCTTTGTACCACATTTACTCTAATTTTACACAAAACATAAACCTTATTTTGTCTATAGTGGTTGTTTCACCTAGATTTGCACCATAACACTCTATTAGAACTCATACAGGGATTACAAGCTATTTCACTACTTTGGGTATGAAATGAAGGAGTCAATCATAGCTTGAGTTATTAAGAAAACTCTCATATAAATGAGGATGATGATTTTGTCTTTGATTTTTGATATTCATCTTAACTAAGGACTAATTTTATATATGGTTCATCATAGGTTTTCATGAAACATTGTTTAGTATTGTGTCCTACAATCAAAACTTCACTTCACATGTAAGTTAAAGTATGAAATTATCCTTTTAAAATAGTATTTTATCTTTGCTTCACTACTAAAATAAAAAGGGGTAAATTTAGACACATAAATTAACATTTAAGCCAAGATAGTGTAGTTCTGACCACCCTTTTTGCATACTTAGCTCAAGACCTCTCCTAGGCCCTTTTGACCACGTTCCTACACTTTTAACATGGACTCATTATTATAAAATCTCTTTTGATCATAAAATGTAGTTATTTCTTGTGAAAAAAGTATAATCCAACACTCAGACTACCCTAGAACCTCAACATAACTATTTTTCTTAATTAGACAACAACACGTCATTAGATAAGAGCACATCATGGGATAGGAGCACCCTACTTTGTTATATGATTCTACCACTATTGTCTTCCTAAAAATAGTGTATATTTTTGTAAATTCAAGTTATGGAAAGGTTGACCTATGAATGTAATAAACCACATCCAAAGGAATTCCAAAAATACAACTATAAATCCATTTTTCAAACCATTTTTCACACAAGAGGCTTCCACATTGAAAATCATCATAATTATAATTGCACATTGAGAGAAAATTCCTCACTTATCCCAATTTTGATGATATATATCCCTAGTATCCCTGAGCTAATGGTTGATTACATGTCTGAGGTCACAAGTCATGGTGAAAGGACTTAATCACACTAGGATTACAACGTCTAGCATTTTTTACAAGTCATTCAAACAGTATTATAAAAATGAATGACTACATGGTGGTTGATCCCTTTTTGGAGTATTGGTATGTATCTAGTGCTCAACACAAGGGGTGTTGAGGTCACTCCAAGCTTCAATCACTGACGCAATTTTCTTCCATGATTGCATTTTTTATTCATGTCATTGAGATAATGTTTTGAAGAAAATAAAATATATATAGTGGTCACCACATCATATTGGAAACTCCCCCATACATTATAGAACACACATGTGAAGGTAAATAAAACCCAAAAATCCTAGATCTCAATTATTTGTCAAACAAAACTAGCCCAATTCCAAACAAGAGCACCCTACCACTATTTTCCAATTAGGGAATTATTGTCCAAAGGATATATAGGTTCCTATTCTAGGTTCACACTTAATCAAAAAAATTCTCTTGCTAGTTATAGACCCAAAATATCCTGCAACTTAGTTTTCTAAGTAAGTTCATATTTTTTCTTGAACTTTCCCTATTTAACATATTTCCAAATTTTGCAAGTTTAAAATCATTGAATGATTTATTTATTGCAATATAACACTTCCTCATTTTGTAAAATAATTTATCTAATTAGGTTAATCTAATTCTCTCAGTTTCCAAAAGTTGATAAAATAATTTAAAAAAATTATTGTGTAACATTTCAATAAAAAATAATATAAACGAACACAAATTTTAATAATTTTTTACATTTAAGTAATAATATTACAATTTTATATTTTAAATAATATGTAATTATAAAAATAAAATATTTTCAATTTATAATAAATTATTTATTTAATTATGAAACATTAATGATTTTATAAATCATACTCTATCATCATCTCACACACACCAAAAATATTACAACATGATGTATGAAATAGTACAAAGTAGATTGTAATACAAGTTGTATGTCCATAAATTAAATATTTGGGAATTGTTGGATCGGGATTCAAAATTAGACTAAGATTAAAAGTTTTGAATTTTGAAGAAATCTTTCACATGGCTATAAATATTTCACATTAAAATTTATAATATGAGTTTAAGAATGTTACCAAGTTGTTGTAAAGTCTCAAAGTAACACTAATGTAGTCTGAGTTAGTATGGTGTCACACTCACACATTTTACATACTAATATTAAAATAACTATTATAAATATTAACTATTTATTTGAATCTACATCTTTTGAATTTATGGCTTGTAATTTAATCATATTTAATTTATCCTAAGGTTAAAAATTTAAAATAGACTATGAATTTCTAGGCCTATTTTAGCCACTAAAGCTACATGGTATGCATACTCATATCAAATATTACGCATAGCCATTCTTTGGAATTTCAGACCCCAGTGTTAACATTTAAACTATCTTTTCATTTATTAAATTTATTTAAATATAATCTCATATTTAATTAATCAACTCATCCTCCTATTACATTTTAAAATTATAAATATAATCTATTAATTTGAGAGTAAAACAACTAGACAAATTACCATAGGTTAAGGGTGTAATAAGCCATTAACCCTTGATAACTAAGACAAGTCTTATTTACTTAATTTATCATGGACTGGTAAAGCAACCACCCTAAATAACTATCAAAACACCTAACTCTATGGTAGAATGTTTACTCATAAAACAACATTACAATATTATTTACAACCCTAACAACATGTATAAATGAGGTGTCTTATATAAAAAAGCATTCCCCTATAAAATTTATTAAAATTTTTTATTTACATGAACTAATTGTTGACACTTGGATTTGCACCCTTGAGGAGATGCTCATCTCTCCTCATCCAAGTGGCACAATGGAAACATCTTTCTTGTTGTGGATGATAATTTCACTGAGATGAATCTCTAGATAAGGGGATATCTCCCCTTGATGCACCTTTAAAGCTCTTTCTCTAACTTAAAAATTTGGATATGAAATGGGATTAAGAGAAATAACTGATAAATGAAAAGGTGATGCATCAATGTTTATCTCCTCCTATTTGACTGAAAATATGCTACTTAAATACTAACAAAGTTTCTTTCACACAGAACTTACAACTCCTTGTGCATTATCACATCGGCATTTCACATGTTAGATTCAAGAAGGCATTCAAAATTTAGGAGAGAAACCGATGATTCCAAAAAGGAATATAGTCATAGACCACTTCTAAAGCATCTATACACTAAGAAAAGAATACTAACAAGGACCCACAACAACACTCTTTCTACACATTTGGTAGGTAACTGAAGACAACATGTTAGGAAAGATAACCTCTCACTAAACAAGAACAACATGATTTGAATCAATACTCAACAGTATAGCATGTGAGTGGAAAAATAACTTGTATTATTTCTTCAGGAGTCTTTCAATTACAAATATTTCCATAGTTTTCCTAATAACTAGCGAAGGCTGCTCGAATAGCCAAAAGAATGCATATTTATCACTTGTGAGAAAGGAATGAAGTAAGGGAAGTCCAAAGGTCACTCGAACATGTGTCACCTTGAGGATATCAATTATAATTACATATGAAAGAGGGGTGAGGTGAGTCATGCCATTTTAGGAAGTCTACTTGTCTAAAACAAGTCATAAGAATGGTGGCATAAAACCTTCAGAATTGGCACAAGAAATTGCCTCCATCAAAGATCATCCATGAATGTTTGAAACTAAAAATAGGAGAGTCGACATATAAAATTATTTGAAAGAAATGTAACTCATGGTGATATTTATAAAATGTTCCTTATAACTATTAGCTATCCTCTAGACACTTGTGTTTATCGATTTCATGGAAGCTCCTTGATTTGGCTCAGTTGGTAGCAACAACTCAAACTATCAACCTGTCTATTCTTTAATGCTTTGTGTGTGCATCAGATGCTAGGGATTCTACCATTTTTTACATCCACATTTTCCCTCAGGTTCTTACCAAGCCTTTTTTGACTCCAATGGCTATTTTCAATAGTTTAAAGTTGAAGTTTACGGGGCCATCATGGGATGTTTGAATCCCAATAGCTATTTGTTAAGGCAAAAGTTGACGTTCATGGACCTGTCATGAATTCCTTCATGATATTTTCCTCAAAAAAATTTCTTAAACAATCTCCCTCAGATAATTTTTTCAAAAGAATTCCTTTGGGCTTTCCATTTGGCCCTTCGAGCTTCTCCTTTTGCCCTTTGGTCGAAAGAAATGACCCTTCGACAATTTTTAAATGACCCTCAAGAACCTTGTAATTTTCATTCAGTTCTTGGAAATGTCACTTTAATTTTCTTGTAAATGACCCTTTGAAAAAGAATTTAATGGTCCCTTTGCCCTTTTGTCAAGAAAAGTGCCCTTTGTCTTTCTATAAATAGACCTTCGATCTTGAAAATGAACCTTCTCAAAGGAAATTGTCCCTTTGGGTTTTTGTAAATTACCTTTCAACTTTTGAAAATGGACCATTTAGTTCAATAAGAATACCTTCAAAGATTTTGAAAAGGACCATTCTCTAAAGGGAAAGTACCCTTTGAAAATCTGTAAAACACCCTTTAAACAAATTTAAGTGCCCTTTAGAAAATTTGAAAATGACCCCTTCAGATTGAAAAGATATCTTTCAAAAAAAAAAGTGTAGGGTAGCTACTCAAAGACTTATCCTTTGGGAAAGTTGAAAAGGACCATTCTGAGCAGGGATTATCTATTGGTAAAATTATTTAGACAATTTTATTGAAGGAATTAGTCTTCGTCTTCTGATTCAAAATTTTTGTCTCAGATGAATTGTTTGAAAGAATTTGGCACTTGGCAGAAAGAAAAGTCTGAAAGAAATAGACTTTAGTCAAAAAAGAAGGATACAAAATAATTTATATGTAAAGTCTTAGCCAAAATACCTAAACAAAGCTTTTCAAAAGAAATAAAACTTACACTTTTGTGGTAGGTTTTGTGTGGAACACCTCCTCCAAAAGAACTTTATCTAATAAGAAAACCTCCAGTGGATGATAGAGCTCAAATGACTAAGTCTAAAAATGTCATTTAAAGCAATTTTTTGAACATTAACAACTTTGTTTGTGCTTTGGTGAATGGTCTCAGACTTAGTACACATGAACTTTTAACCAAGATGAATAAACCCACATGATTAGCTTCCTCTGCAACTGTCGTGCACGCAAGATCTGACACTTTGAAAATGTTCTTTAAAACTTTGCTTAGACCTATTAGAATGACTCAAAGCAAAGTAAAAGGGACCTAGACAACTAATTTATCAAATATAATAGCATTCATATTACATTAAATAAACCTAAGACCACACTATGACATGATATTTACCCCTAAAATATCTAAACGCCAAATTTTCATATAGGGGTGCCCAATTTTGACCTGTAGGGTCAAAAATTGGATAATAAAATGGTGAATCATAGGGGTAGTATGCCTACTATACTAACCAAATCGATAGCCTAAATAGTTCATTGGGCATGGAGTCATCTAGAGACATGTAAAATTACCCTGAACAGCACACCGAACTAGAATGGAAACTCATACCATGAGACTAACACATAACAAGAATAAGACAAAGACAAGACGTAAAGCAAAGCAAGACATAAAACAACTCACACATGTGCATAAGAACTTATGGAACACAAGGAAATCAAGAACTATGTACAAGAAAAGATGAGAACCTTATTAATAATTCTTTATATATATCCCATTGACTAGGATATGAAGCTTCTCTCCATCCAACTTTGAGAGTTGGAAGGCATTGTGCTATTTGCATTGTGTGATCACATATGGGCCACTCTATAAAGCATCAAAATTTTTATGTCTTCCTGACTTGGCCCTATCTTCATCCCATTTTAAAATGATATCTCCTTCCTTGAAACTTCTTGGCATGGATTTCTTGTCAAAACACTTCTTGGTTTGCTCTTGGTGAGTGGTCATAGTTTGCATAGCTTAGTATCTTGTCTCCTCAAGCCCCATTAACTCACACAACATGACCTTTATGGTCTCATTCTCCATCAATTTCAGCTTAGAGGCGAGATCTAAATTTGGTAACTCATGTGAGATAGGAATCCTAGCCTCCCTTCCATACACAAGTGTGTATGGTGAGTTCCCAATTGATCTATTTGGGGTGATTTTATCAACCCAAAGGGCTATCTTTAACTTAGAATTCCAAGTCCTTTGATTCTCCTCCATTTTTCTCTCTATAATATTGATTAGATTCTTGTTTTTGGACTCATCTAGTCTATTCCCTTGGGGGTAATAGTTGGAGGAGGTACTAAGATAGATGCCATGCTTCAAAGCCCATTCACTTGTTCTTACTCCTAGGAAGGCTAATGCATTATATGAAATGATTTTTGAACGAGATCCAAACCTAGTTACTATACCTTCATATAAGTCTAGGACTAAGCTTTCATTTACCTCCTTAAGATATACTACCTCCACCAATCTTGTAAAGTAATTAGTAGCAATCAACACCCACTTGTGACCAACACTAGAAGGTGGATTGATTAGACCTATGAAATCCAAACCCCATTGCATAAATGGTTGTTCAAACTAGATTGGATGAAGAGGTAAGTAAGATAGCTTTTGTTTTCCATAAAAAAGAGCACACTTTTGACATTTTATTATCCAGGGATGGGTATATTTGAACAAAATAGGCTAAAAGTAACCATCCCTCATAATCCTAGCAAATGTAGTTCTTAGAGCAAAATGACCACCAGTTGGTCCATCATGGAACTCATAAAATACTTTGTCAATCTAATCCAAATCAAGACATCTAAATAGTATACTTGAAAATTCCTTCCTAAATAGTACTCCATCAACAAGTACATAAGGAATGGATTGCAGCCTAAAGTACCTTCTCTTGGCCCTATCGAGACCTTGTGGACACTCACCGGTTTGAAAGAAATGGATCATGTCTTGTGCCCAAATTCTCATAGATGAAGGGGAAGATGTTATAGAATCATCATGAAGTAAAAAAACAACTTATTTTTTCTCTTTCAAGTGTGAAGTGAGATTCTCACAAAGTCTTTTTCCTTTCAATAACTTGGTAGTTTTGATCTCCACATCATATTCCCTAACCCTTATGATCCATCCTACCCTCTTTTCATTCAAATATTTGTGAGAAAAAAGTATTTCACATCAGAATGTGTCACAAAAATTTGAATCTTATTGTTAGACAACATATGCCTAAACTTCTTTAAACTCCTTATAACTGAAAGCACTTATTTCTCAACATATGTGTATCTTATTTCATAGCCTTCTAAACCTTGACTGAAGAAGGCACTAGGCTACTCAAATTGTTCATCATTAGTTTGATTAAGCATGGCATAGATTGCCTCATCATTCCCAAAAGTATACAAATTGAAATCTTTGGAGAAGTTAGGACTTGCAAGGGTAGGAACTTGGGCAATAGATTATTTGATCTCCTCAAAACTTTCTTTCATCCTTCTCGTCCAAGTGAACACTTCATATTTCCTTAGAATGGAGGCAAGGGCTTGAGAAAGTTATAAAAATTAGGAATTAATCTCCTTATGAAATTTATCTTTCCAAAAAAACTTTACAAACCTTTCTTATGTTTAGGCAAAGACAATGCTAAGATGGCATTCACCCTCTCTGCATCAATAGACAAACCTTTCTTGGAAACAATATGTCCTAATAGTTTTCCTTCATGGACAACAAACACACACTTCTTTGGGTTTAGAGAGATCCAAACCCTCTACACCTCTCAAAAATATGCCTTAGGTGCTTCAAATGATCCTTTGCTTCCTTGGAGAAAACTGTCACATCATCAAGATATACCAATACAATGTCATTGATTAATCCTTGAAAATCCATATCCATTACATGTTTAAAATTAGATCCAATATTAGACAACCCAAAGTTTATTTTACTATAAACATATATGCCCTATTTAGTAGTAAAGGCTATCTTATATTGGTCATTTTCCTTCACCAAAATATGATGATACTTAGAATACCCATCAAGGAGAGAAAACCTTTCACTACTAGCCACAACTTGAAATATTTTTTCCATGGAAGGGATTGGGTAATGATCCTTCAAAGACACTCTATTCAAGTCCCTAAAATTAGCACATAACCTTATCTCTTCATTCTTTTTTCTAACAGGAACTAGGTTTGCCAACCAAGATGAATGCTTAATGGGAAAGATGATTTTGGACTCAATCAATTTGGTGAGTTCTATCCTCGTGAGAGGATTAATATTGGGGTTGATTTGCCTTTGCCTTTGCTTAATATTCTCAGCATTCTCATCTAACTCTATAGTATGATGAGCTAGATTCAGATCAAAACCTTTCAAATCACTATACTCCCATGCAAAGACATCAGAAAAGTCTTTGCATAACTCAATGAAAGCATGCTTCTCTTCTCTAGTACATACCTTCCCAAGTGCAAAAAATTTATATTTGAAGATATAAACCTTTTGATAGTTTTCCTACTTGGTATATATGCTTGCCTTCTCTTTCTTTAGCTGGTCATCATCATTGAATATGCTTTCAAGAGTGACTAGGATTTTAGGGAGTTTGTTAGACTTTAATTGAACAATCTACCCTCCATATTGTTTTTATATTTTAGACTGATTCTTGGAAGAAAAATCTACTTCTTCTTGTAGAAAAAGTGCTATTTTATGATCACTATCAAACACCTACCAATTAGTGACATTATCTAGTATGGAGGGCCTTATAATCACTTTTAGATGAGGTAGGTTCTTGTCTTCTTTTATCCCTTTTGGAATATCAAACTAAGCTCCAATTTATACAAACCTATCAACATGTTTTTTTATCTTCTCTTGAAATAGAAGTAATTTTTAAGGCTTTGAGATATTCTACAATATCCCACACTCTATGCTTATATCACTTAAGCAAAGAGTTATTTGTCAAATTTTGCCCTCTAACTTGATTGACAACAAGTTTGCTATCACCAAACACTTGCAATTCTTTGACATATTTTTTCCTTTCCAATTAGAGGCTATGAATGAGGGACTCATATTCAGCTGCATTACAAGTACAAGATAACTAAAATCTAAAGGTTAAAAAATACCTTTCCTTTAAAGATGAAACCAACATTGCTCCAACACCAGCCCTAATCTTGCTTTTAGACCCATCATAGAAGAGCTCCCATAAACCACTCACCTCTTCACTTCACTTTAATAGATTTAGTATGAAGGAATCATTATCATGCATATATTATACCCCAAGACTAGATTCTTCAATAAAATTTTAAGGATCATGCTCATGGTTTTCATCTTCCCATTCATCTAGGAACAAATCAACAACTATCTCAAGGAAAGATGATAGAGATTGGCTAATATGAACTTCCTCTCCATCAATAATAGAATAATTAACATTTGAAACCCTATGTGAGTAAGGTTCCAAGTGATCTCTATGAATAGGTTCTAACTCAATCTTCACTGTAGTGCCATAATTTATCCTAAACACCATGTAAGACCAATTGGCTGCCAAATATCCACCAATCTTAGATGTGCAGTCTCTTTATAAGGAAAGAGAAAAATAAGGAGGTAAATATTCCACCACCACATCATGAAGAATTTAAAAAGTAGGAAAATCATGAAAGACCAAATTGAAACCTTTAACTACTCCCAAAGTCTTGGCTAGTGATCCAACCGATTGTAAAACTCCTTTAGTCATTGGCTCATACTTGAGACTTAGCTTATCTGATATACATTTGGGCATAACTGATGTGCTTTCTCCACTATCTATGATGAAAATATGAACTAATAAATAAAAAAATTATTAGAGATAGGTAAAAAAGAGGAGTATTATCATCTTTATTTAGTTGACCATCTATAAATTGAGTTTTATTAACTAAAACCACATTGTCATTTCTAAATGGAACAACTTGTTTATATCTTCTACCCGATTAATGTTAGCTAATCCCAAAATGAAATTTTAATATGAATATTCTTCATTTGGTCCACCACATTGATGTAAGTATTACATACCTTGGGGTTCTCTTTATGAACATTGGCGCCTTGTGATGTAGCTTATGGAGGTAGAGTTCTAGCAGCTAGCCTAAAGTTTGGAATCATTTGATTTTCTTACAATTTAGGCACTATATTAAACCCAATTACCATAGGATATGATATACGAGTCACAACAGGTCGTTGATTGGCTCCTTGAGCTTCATCAATATCCCTCTTTTTGGGCGTAGTATTAGAGGCAACACTACTATTCTGATTTCTTGTATTTCCCATGTAATTAATGGCATAAAACTCACCCTCCAAATGATTTATGATGGTAGCATCAGTATGAGGTTGTCCATTTTCTGCCCCACTTTGCATGGATCCTTTAAAATTTGAATCTTGGAAAGATTGTCTACCTTGCATTACCATGCCTTGATTATGCATTTCATTTGCATAAGTCACTTGTTGTTGACCATATTCAAAAGATGTATAGTTGAGTTGCTCTTAGACAAAGTTGTTTTGGATGGGGAAAAGGGCTTTGGAGGATGATGGGGCATTAGGATTATATATTTGATAAGGCTTGACCTGGGTGATTTGGTCTTGTCCTTGAGCATTGTTTTGGAAAGGAGGTCTACTTGTTTGCCCAAACTGATTGTATGTCTGATATGGCCTATAACCTTGAGCTTGTTGTCTTTTGAGGAAACTAACTCATTTTTAACACTTTTAAGTAAGCTTTTAACTTCATGGATTTCATTTGAAAGAGCAATGGAATACCTTTCTTGGTTAGGTAAAGGAGTTAAAGTGGGCAATACACCATGACTAGGAGAATGCAAATTAGGGAATAGAGGCATTGGAGGTCTAGGGGCTATTTTTCCTACTTGGATAACATAATTCTCAACATTTATGGCTATCTCATATGTAGAAAGTAATGTGTTTCCATCCATAGATTGACTCATCATGGCAATGTCACTATTTAATGCCTTTAGGTAATACATAAATACATAGTTTGGGGTAGGTCTCACAAGGGCTGGGATCCTATCCCATGTTTTTTGGAACCTAGTATTAAAATATTGCATGAATTCATGAGGTGTCCTCTTGATTATGGTCAATTGCTCAGCTAAAGATAGGTGATCACTCTTTTCCCCAACCCTATTAGTCAATAGATCCCCCAACTCATCCCATGAACTAATAGAATTTATGGGTAGAATCCCATACCAATCCAAAACTTTTCCTTTGAAAGACAAGGCCAACAACCTAATAGCTACATTTTCTTTGGTGATGTTGTGAATATTTTAAAAGTTTTCTATATTCCTAATGTGTTCAATAGAAATAATAGGACCATCTCCACTAAAATATGGGACACTTTTGAGGGCTGCTCCTAGAATTTGATCATATTGGGAAAGATGTAAAGGAGATGTCGTGGTGAAAGGCACAAAATGTTTCCGTCTTTCCATCTTGGAAAGATCACTCTAGGTGTTTGGAATGGAATGTAACACAAATTTATAAGATTTAAACATAAAATCTCACTTACAAGGATGAGTGTTTGCAAACCTAAGCCTTTTGGTGGCATATGGAGGGAGTTGCGTAAATTCAAAAGGTTTCTCTTTAGCATTAGATCTAATTGTCACCTTTGGCATGGAATAAAGGACTGATCATCAACCAAAGACTTGACTTTTTCAATCAAATTTTCAGGTATTGAATGTAGATGCTTGTTTTATCTTCGATTGTGCCAAGACCATTACCAATCTTGAACAAACTTTTAGGATTTTAGAAGTCCATTGAATAAACTGTTGACAATTAGATTCAAACCCTTGAGAAGATGCTCAACTCTCCTCATCCAAGTGGCACAATGGAATCATCTCTCTTGCTATGGGTGATAATTTCACTGAGATGAATCTCTAGATAAGTGGCTAACTCCCCTTGATGTACCTTTAAAGCTCTCTCTCTCTAACTTAACAATTTAGTTATGAAAAGGGATTAAGAAAAAAATTGAATGATGAAAGGGTGATGCACCAATGTTCATTTCCTCCTATTTGACTAGAAATATGCTACTTAAAGACTAAAAAAATTTCTCTCACACAAAACTCACAACTCCTTGTGCATTGTTACATCAGCATTTCATATGTTAGATTCAAGAAGACATTATAAATTTAAGAGAGAAATGGGTGATTAAAAAGAAGAATACAATCATAGACCACTTATAAAACATCTATGCACTAAGAAAAGAATACTAACAAGGACCTGCAACAACACTCTTTTTGCACATTTGGTAGGTAACCAAAAATGACATGTTAGGAAATATAACCTCTCACTAAAAAAAAATAATAGGATTTTATCCAATACTCAATAGTACATCATGTGAGTGCAAAAATAAATTGTATTATTTCTTCAAGAGTCTTTCAAGTATAAATCTAGCAAGAGTTTTCCCGATAACTAGCAGAGACTGCTCAAATAGTTAAAAGAATTTATATTTATAGCTTTTGAGAAAAGAATCAAGGGAAGTCCAAAGGTCACTCAGACATGTGTCACCTTGAGGATATCAATTATAATTGCATGTGAAAGAGGGGTGATGTGAGTCATGCCATGCTAGGAAGTCTAATTATCCGAAATAAGTCATAAGAATGGTGAAAAGTGGCATAAAACCTTCAAAATTGGCACATGAAACTATCTCCATCAATGATCATCCATAAACATTTAAAATTAAAAATAAGAGAGTTGACACATGGCACTATTTGAAGGAAATGGAACTCATGGTGACAGTTATAAAATGCTCCTTATAACTGTTAGCTATCCTCTAAATACCTGTGTTTGTTGATTTCTTGGAAGCTCCTTGATTTGGGTCAACTACTAGCAACAACTCAAACCATCGACATGTCTATTTTTGCTTACTTTGTCTGTGTTTTAGATTCTCAAGATTCTACCATTTGTTACCTCCACATTTTCTCTTAGGTTCTCGGCAAGCCTTTTTTGACTCCAACAACTATTTTTTATAGTTTAAAGTTGACGTTTATGAGACCATCATGAGATGTTTGAATCCCAATGGCTATTTTATAAGGTAGAAGTTGAAATTCATGGACCCATCATGAATTCATTTAGAATATTTTCCTCAAATAATTTTCCTAAACAATCTTCCGCAAACAATTTTTTTGAAAGAGTTCCTTCGGGCTTTCCATTTGGCCCTTCAGACTTCTCCTTTTTCCCTTCAGCTGAAAGAAATCATCCTTCAAAATTTTGTAAATGACTCTCCAGCACTTTTTAATATCCATTTAGTTCTTGGAAATGTCCCTTTGGATTTCTTGTAAATGAACCTTCAGAAAAATTGTAAATGGTCCCTTTGCCCTTTTGCCAAGAAAAGTGCCCTTCGGTTTTTAGAAATAGACCTTTGGAGTTCTTACAAATGAACCTTCCAAAAGGAAAATTATCCCTTCGAGATTTTGTAAATTACCTTTCATATTTTGAAAATAGACTATTTAGTTCAAGAACAAAACCTTCAAAGATTTTGAAAAGGACCATTCTCCAAAGAGAAAGTACTCTTCGAAAAAGTTGTAAATGACCCCTTCGAGTTGAAAAGATATCTTTCAAAAAAAATGTGTAGGGTAGCTGCTCAAAGAATTCTCCTTTGGGAAAGTTGAAAAGGACCATTCCAAGGAGGGATTATCCTTTAGGAAAATTGTTCGAACAATTTTCTCAAAGGAATTAGTCTTTATCTTCTGCTTCAAAAAATTTGTCTAGGATGAATTGTTTGAAAGAATTCAGCACTTGACAAAAATAAAAGTCTAAAAGAAATAGACTTTGGTCAAAAATGAAGGATCCAAAAGAATTACTATGCAAAGGCTTATCCAAAAGACCAAAACAAATCTTTTTGAAAGAAATAACACTTGCACTTTTAATGCAGGTTTTGTGTGGAACACCTCCTTTGAAGGAATCTTATCTAATAGGAAAACCCAAAGTGGATGACCGAGCTCGAATGACTAAGTCCAAAAATATCTTTTGAAGTGAGTTTTTGAACATGAACAACTTTCTTTGTGCTTCAGTGAAGGGCCTCAGACTTAGTACACAAGAACTTTGAACCAGGATGAACAAACCCACATGCTTAACTTCCTCTACAACTGTCATGCGTGCAAGATATAACACTTTGAAAATGTTCTTTAAATCTCTGCTAAGACCTATTAGAATGACTCAAAGAAAAGTAAAAGGGACCTATAAAACTAACTGATCAAAGCTAATAGCATTCATATTACATTGAATAAACCTGAGAGCACACTATGACATGAGATTTACCCCTAAAAGATCTAAAGACCTATTCTGCTTTTCATCATTGCCTATGATAAATAAGTCATCGACATAGATAATGAGAATTAAAAAATTCTCTCCTAACACTCAAATATAGAGAGTATCATCAGATTCATTATGCATAAATCCAATTTTAGGTAACTATAAATCCATTTTGCATACTAAGACCAAGGTCCCTGTCTAAGCCCATATAGTGCCTTGATGAATTTTCACACCTTTTTGTTATTCACCCACTTTATTAAAACCTTATTTTGGTGTCATATAAACTTATTATAATTCGCCATTCAAAAAATCACTCTTGACATACATTTGATGTAATTTCTAACCATTATATGTTGCTAAGGCAAAAACCATATGAATAACATACTCTTTTGTAGTTGGTGAAAATGTTTCTACATAATCAATTCCTTCATATTGCACATAGCCCTTGGAAAATATCCTTGCCTTATGTTTACAAATTCAGTGATCATATTTATACTTTACCCTATAAACCCATTTGCATCCTATTGGTTGAAAATTGTGAGGATCAACCAAACCCCATGTTATTGTTCATAATGGAATCATACTCACTCTGCATTTTAGCTTACCAAACTTGTTTTATAGAAGATATAACAAAAGTGGATGGATTCATGGAAGGAATAGTAGTAATGTTTATGAGAAATATTTGGACTTATTTTTCTAACTTGATCTACTTTCATGTTAGAAAACATTATTTGATCCCATTAAGGATACTTGTGTAAATTTTCAAGATTGAGGATATTGAAATTCTTTGCATGTTCATCAGTTGAAGGAAGACTTAGACAATTTTCAACATTTTCTATGTTAAGATTTCCTGAAGAACATGAGGAAGTAGAAGACATTGAAGGGATACTTATCCCATGCCATAATCTATGAGAGTTATCTTCATTTATTAATCCCTTAATATGTTTTTGAATCTTCCTCTCTAACTTTTCAAATTATGAATCTATCTCTATAGTGCTTATATTACAAAATTCATCAAAGATCACATATATGTTCTTATTATGAATTTTCTTATAGCTTGTGCAAGTAAACAATACCCAATTTTGTTTTTAGAATACCTAATAAAAATACATTTATGACCAAGGAAAGAAGATGTTTATACAAAGTGGGAACATACCAAATAGTCTATAAATATTTGATAGAACCATCATGAATAAGAATTCAAATATATCCAATTCCCCGTGGAATATGATTATATGTATTTACTAGAGATACTGGAGTGATATATTCTTCTTAGAATGCCCAAAATAAGTCTCACATGAATGTCATATGCTTTTTTATACCTGCATCTAAGACCCCAAAATCTATAAACTCATCTCTAGCTTCCTACTCCATATAAGCAATGTTTCATAAAGTTGTGAATGTTTATTCATCAGTAACATTCCCTAATTCATTGTCGTCATGTTGTGCATATTGAATAGACACATATTTACTCACATTTTCTGGTTAGTGAAGTTTATCAAAAAGAATCATGTATTGAGATGTAATGTGTCCATATTTAACACACCTATGACACTGAATATGTAATCTTCCTCTACCTCGACATCTATTTAAAAATTGACTTCATCCTCTACCACTCATTTCATTTGAATGAAAGTGGCTATTATATTGTTGATTATTATAATTGTTTTAATGTTGCTAGAGTCCTCTACCTCCAATTTGTAATATTTATCCCCTATAAACTCTACCCCCTTTATAAATTATCCCTCTATAATTATGTTGTCTAGAAGATGAATAACTACGCTTGGACTCTATAACATGGGATTCCTTTGTTTTCATATATTTTTTGGGAATAGATAGATCATGTTGAATAAGCAATGTAGTGAGTTTATCAAAATTTATTCATGTGATCTTGTCATAGACATGAAACATTTATAAAAAGTTTTTTTGTAAGACCTAGATAGCCCTTTCAATGCAATAATTACAATCAAACCAACATCATGTTTTCCAAAACTAGCCTTATTATATTCGATAGAAATATTTTTCAACTTAAACATTCACTCTCACATATCCCTATCTTCTTCTAATGACAATGTATAAATCTACATATTTATATCCATATTTTTGTATTTTGTCTTTTTATCATACAAATTAGAAAGAGTTTTCCATGCAGGGTAACTATGAGGAGAGTTTTCAATGTGAATATAAATATCTCTTGTACAACAACATTTTATTAAAGCTAAGGATTTGGAATCATGAATATTGCAAATGTCAAGTTTATCATGAGCATTAGGTAACCAATGATTTTATTCTTTTACAATATCACACAATTCATCGAATACTAGTGACTCTTCCATTAAGTGTTTCCAATCAATGCAATTTGAGACTGTTAAATGATCACTATCATAAAACAAGTTTTAATTTTCTAACATTTTCAAATGAAAAGAAATGTAAAAAATGAAAATATGAAACACCCACACAATTAAAAATAATACTTTTCAAAACAAAAAATTGCATCTATGAAGTTTTACACTTAACTCCCACATAAAGCATATAAAAATTTTTGATAGGTTTTGCATTTAACAACACCCAAAAAAAACAAATTACACCCTTATTTAACCAAATGTATATCCTTGTCCCTTCTTTACATTCACTTTGTGAATCAAACTCTTTAGCTCTTTTACATTTACTTTGTAACTTAACAAAAAAAATCCATTCACTCTACGACTTAACAAAAAACATATTTCAAAAATATTCCTTTAAAAAAAAAAAATTTAATAAAAATAATTAAATAAAAAATAATTCTCTTGAAAATTGAATCTTGAATATCCAACTTCCCAAGGACCTCACAAAATACCCTTCACTAATTACTCTACAAACATCTATGATACATGAAGAGCAAATATTATATTTAAACACTTCAAGTTCTATGTGGTGAATTTTAAACAAAATACTTATGTAAATATGCATTCACACTTACTCATGAGTTGACCTAGATAAAAGCTTGTTCACATGTGTAGACCCAGCTAAGACTTTGCATTTGATAAATCAAACAAAATTAAATGTTTTCACTTCTGCATTACACCATTAACTTTTTCATCACACCATGGGCTACTATGGATGCCACACAATTATTGCAAACCGCATCTATGCTTAGCAATTTATGCAAGTTTAAAAAATAAATAAATATAAAAAACAAAGTGGTGAAGGTCGTACAAGTCTGAATTTACATAGTTTTGAGCTTGCTAGTAGCGAATAAAAAGGTATAGATTAGTCTTTTCACCATTACTGCATCCGGGGCCGTATAATTTATGAAAGGTCGTACAAGTGCATACTTAAGTTTCATGCTTTAGAATAGTCAATCAATGTTTTAAATTGAATTTCAATGCATACATATTTCAAACAATTATATCAATGATGTATTACTTCTTTTTAAGTTAGATTTTTTTTATTTTTTATATTTTTTTAAAACTATATAATTCATATTCTGAGCAAATTAAGTTATATAAAGGAGTTTTATAGCATGTAAACCAATTATTAGTATTACAGATGATATTTGGTTTATGTTAAATGATTTTAAGATTGAATGTTTTGATGATAGATTCTACAAAGATCGTAAAAACTATGTTTGGAAGCTTTTGATTTAAAAAAATACAATATAGAATACTTTACAAAGTAAACTTAATGCAAATCTTCATATTTGAAATTTTTATACTTTATTCTCTCTCTTCAAATTTGTAGCATGTCTCCAATACTTCTTCAAATTGGCTTGGGATTCATGTTAACCATTCACCTTCAAAGCTATTTTTCACATCATAATCATGAACTATGATATCATTATTAATTTGAGAATAAAGTCACTACACAAATTATCATAGGTTAATCTTGTGTCTACAATAAATACACTTTAAGTATTTGATTCATCAAAATAGATAAGAGTGTCTATAAACCATTAACCCTTAACAATAAAAATAATACTTCTTTATTGAATTTATAATAAACCGATAAATCAACCAAAATAACTACCAAAACACTTAACTCTATACAAATATTTCTCTGTAAAATAACATTACAAATTTGTTATTTACCTACCTTTACAAATTGTTATTAGTCTGAGAGGGAGGGACTATTTTCTTTCCTTTCCATTAACAGGGGATTAAACTTTGCTCCTCTACCATTTGTATTGCATTGATTTACGTGCTAGAAAATATGCCTTAATTTTTGCCCAAAAAAATAGCAAGTTCTTTAACAAATGAAATAAAATATATTATTTGAAGCCTAGTAATTAATAAAAAAATAGGATGTTATGAAAGATTTCATTTCTGTCAAGGCAGTGAATTGTGAACCGAATGTATCAATAATGAATGGTTTTTAATAACTGTTCTCTGTGGTCTGCAGAGTTGACAGTGGCGGCGGGAGAAGTGTTGGCAGAAACGGAGGCCAAGGCAATGACGGTGGTGGTGTAATGACAAGAGTCTTAGAACATGTTCTCAGAAAATGTTGTGTTGTCCGCTGAATGGAGTGATTATCAACGCATCCAAACAAATGGACTAGCTGTGACTGGTAAGCTGTCCTCCTGAGTGTTGACAAGGTTTTCACTCAGGCGGGTAGATCTGTGGATTTATTTTCAAATTCTCAAGCTCTGTCTGTATCAAGTTTGCTCATAATGCTTTTACTCTGGAGCTTTTGCTTTCTTTCTTTCTTTTTTTAAAATTGGAGCTTTTGCTTTTACTTTGGAGTTTTTGCTTGCTTTCTTTATTCCTTTTTAAATTGGAGCTTCAATATCTTAATGACTACAGCTTTTCTTCACTCTCTGTAGAAATTCAATTCATCGTCCTTGCAGCTAGAGGTGCACGGTAATCAGGTGATGTCATCTTTACCTTCTGAACAAAAGCAATAAATTGTTACCAGATTTTAAGTTTCCAGTCCATAATTATTGAAAACACATTTTGGTTTATAAAAGTTCTATTAAAATTGTGAGAAAACTTATATATTGGATGACACTTTGTAATCCTTCGTCATGCACATTAAAAGTATTTTGAATTTTTAAATAAATAGACATAAACCGTGTGTTGCGTTGTTGATTTTAGATGCTTAGACTCTTAAGGCAGTGTGGAGTAAAAGCTTGAGTGGAATTCTTAAGGTTTTAAACCTTGGTAGGGTTTTAATCCTTTGTTTTTTTACTGGTTTTCAGGTTTACAGTGTTAACAGTTAGATTTTCTTATTATTTTATTGTATTTGGACATTTTATGTAAAAATAAACTTCAGATTTTTGTTTTGAATTTAGATTTTTAACGACTGGATAACAGTATTTTTTGAGAGTCGATTGTAGAAGAATTCTACCAAACATTAGATTGGTCTTTTGTTCATTACTTTTATTATGGTTTGTTTGTGTGAAGATTGATTTTGTTTTTTTTTCAATGCTCTATGGAATTCGACATGTTGGCATATATTGCCTTTACTTTAAAAAGAGAGAGCTCAAAATAGAGAATAAGAGAGGTTTTCCCCATCATATTTTTTTTTATTTGATGCGCTGTCATCAGACTGCAAACAGGGCTTAACTGAAATATTGACAAAATATTTTCTCATGAAATATCTTCCGGATTCTTCTGAAATTTGGACAGTTTACTCACGTGATATAAGGCTAAAAACTCATTAAATCTTGGAGAGAACAAACTTATAGATTTAAAAATAAAACACGATCTTCAGACCTATTTGGCTAGATTCTGCACACATCATGGCCAAAGGTATTTCAGAATGGATATAAGAGCTTCAAAGAATCGAGTCTATTCCAAATGAGTTCTGCCTTGACTCGATCTCAATTGCCATGGACTCGTGGCCTTGCAAACATCTTCATTCCTGTCTCATTCTTCATCATTCACCGTGGCTAAGCATTTGCTAAATAGGCGATCATCCTCTTCTTGGTTCAATATCTTCACCCAAGGCTTGTTTCAAAAACCTTTTGAAAATAGATGGTTGAATCCCTATCGGGGTTGTGCAATAACAATCATCACCTTCAGGGTAAACCTATATGAAGGCAATACACATCATGGTCTCGTGACTTTGCACACATGCATCTTTATGGCTCCGATTTGGTCTGTGTATTCTTTTGTGTCCAATGGCTATAGGAAATGAATGTCTCACCTTGCTTCATTCACCCAGATCCCATGGCCTACAACAATAAGCAAATAACCTTCCTTTGATTTACAGGATTGTGTTCACATTGAAATCTCAAAGAATACCACACATTCATCATAGCCAAATGCCTTAGCAAATTATTGATCTCTCCATTTGGGAATTGTGTGCTTTGTACAGAGTTCTTATGCATCCTTTATAATTACATATTATTCATCGTGGCTTCAAAAGCAAACGTACCACATTTATAATGAAAGAAAATGCCTCATATACAATAGGCGAAGAATAAATTCTATAAGCTCATTCAATCGTGAGCTTACCTTCGTTCCATTCCAGCTAGCCCACCATTGAGCTCTCCTATTCGGGTCTGCATATCTCAAGTATATGTTTATCTTCATCTTCGAGGCTCAGCCTACCAAATGGACACAGACATCTATACCACAAGCTCGGGCCTGCGTCCCTGTTCATTCCTAATCCAACGGTCTCCATTTGGGACTATGGATTTATCATATCCGTTCCTTTCAAATTGCACAACTCCACTTCATAAAACCGGCGAACAATCACACCAAGCATGGCAATGGATAAATGTCCTCTGAATGTTTCTTGAGAGGAAACTCATTGTGAAAGAAGGAGATTCGATTTACCAATCTCGGCAACATTTTCTTGTATTTTTATTCAATGGCCGATGGTCACACGAATGGGAGAAATTACCATGCTCCTCCGAATCAGCTTCGGCCTTCTACGGCGAGCTCTCATTCCTCGCCATGCTCAACATAGAAGAAGAACGTTCTCCATTCATTCAGAGCTCCTGTGTTCCCATAGACACACATGTGTATATTTGTCTCATTATAAAACAATGGCTTTTGTCAACATGACTCCCATCTGCCCAGGCTTAAACACCTTACTAAATAGGCGTGATCCCCATCCTCACAAGCTCGACTCTCCTTTCATTTTCCGGTTGTGTGTTATAAAATTCGGGCTACATGATCATCTTCTGTGTCCATGTGTTTACCCGAGGCACCTTCACCTCTCTTACCTGAATTATCCCTTTTTTTGAATTCTCTTTTTTTTAAGAGCCTCCTCTCTAACCTCTACTCCCAACTTGGCTCAAAACAAAACAAACACAATTTTTAATTTTCAACAATATATCCAGGTTGAAATATTTTCAACCACTCCTCCTTTATTTTCTCAACAGCCCCAATGTAGGAGATTCTCCTTCAACCACTTTCACTCCTTTATATATATATATATATATATATTTTACATTGACTTTTTACCTTTTACAATTACTCCTCATTAACAACATATTGGAGGAAAAATACAATAAATTGAATTTGAATTCAATCATGACTTGCATCCCAACGTAACCATGTCTTGCTAAGAAAATGAATGTAGATGCTCCTGCATCATACTCTCCCTCTAGAAACAATTTGAACCTTAGTTCAAATGAGATATCTCCTCAATGTTTTAGTCTTCAATCTATGCCTGGATCCCAAGGTTTTGTTGCCAATACCAATGCTTGTCTTTGTTTGGAACAGTCTTTGTCCTTCATTTTGGTTTTCTTCCTCTTTAGATATGTCCTTCTTCTCATTTCTTTCTCAGCTGCCATCTCCCACTTCCATGCTTCTTCATCTTCATACATGTCTTCTAGATCTTGTTGTTCTTCTTGTTTCGTGAGCTTCTCCAATGACTCATGTATGTCATTCACTTTAACAACCTTCATACCTGCATACAAAACATTCAAAGCCACCTTAGAATCAAAATCTTTAGGCCATGAAGCCTCTTGGCTACCTTCACATTCTTGCTCCTTGATCAAAACTGTCCTTGCCTCTTGGGTTTGCTCTTGTCTTGTTTCACTCTTCTTAATGGCGTCTTCACTATGGATTGTACCTTCATTCATCTCTCTTGAATGACCAAACAGCTATTAGGCATCACATATCCATGGTTAATTGGAAACTTCACCTTTCTCTTTGCTTCTCTAACATGCATATCAACAGTTTCATGCTTATAAGAATAAGAAAAATCAATTTTTGGATTCACCTTTACCTCCTTAATGCGCTGCTCCATTAGTTCTTTGACTTGCATAGCTTCTTGAATATTTGTACTTTCTTCTTCCCTTATACTTGACTGTTCTCTTTCCTCTTCTTGGCATTCAATGGCATCATGGAAGTCATCCTCATCTTCTATCTCTCCTCTTGCTTGTATGGGGTCCTCAACACCTTCCTCATGCATTAACCAATACATCTCTCCTTCTTTATCAACAACAACAAACTCTCTTTTCTTTCTAGCACATTCACTTGTGCACTTGGTGTCTCTTCTTGCACAAATCTCTTCATTCTTCAAGGCCTTTCTTTTAACCTTCACAAGGCTGCTCATACCTACAATTACCCATGCAAAGACAACATTAGATATAAAAATAAGAGACCACAAGGTCCCTATGAGTGTTCTCTTCACCCACACTCTTATCTTTTCAAGTGTTCTTCCTGACACTTTATCTTTTCTTTCTTCTCTTCTCTTGTTCTCTACAATGAGAATATTTTTCACAATCTCTTCCTCTTTCTCTTGTTGCTCACTTGGCAACCTACTCATCCTCTTGCCTCTATGAGCTTCTCTCTTCTTGGCAATCTCATTTTGCCTTATTCTCCTCTTCATTAGGAGATCTATTGGGCACTTCAACCTCTTCCTCATTGGTCATACCCATGCTTGCTTGTCCATCTGCATCCAAGACTCATATCTATCTGCAAACTTAGCTAAATCTCTTTTCAAACTAGAAATCTCTTTATCAATTTCAATACTGATCATACCTTTCTTCTTTTGGATGCTTGTTTTCTTCTTGGTACTCTCATGTATCTTGCTGCTCTATAGTGCCTTCAACAATACTTCCATTTCTGAGATCTTCACCCAAGTCTTTTTCACCTTGGTCTCTTGATCCCTTTAGGTCCACTTGTCTCACCCAAGCCTTTCTCCTTGACTGGTCTTTTAACAATCTCCTTGATCTCACCTAGGCCTTTTGCATCCTAGTATTTTAATCCTTTTTTCAATCTTGTAGCAACTTATTAGCAAACATGATCAATTACCAAATCCCAAGAGCTTCAAGTTCTGATACCAAAAATGATGCTCTGTCATCAGACTGCAAACAGGGCTTAACTACAATATTGACAAAATATTTTCTCATGAAATATCTTCTGGATTCTTCTAAAATTTGGAAAGTTTACTCACGTGATATAAGGCTAAAAACCCATTAAATATTGGAGAGAACAAACTTATAGATTTAAAAATAAAACACGATCTTCAGACCTATTTGGCTAGATTCTGCACACATCATGGCCAAAGGTATTTCAGAATGGATATAAGAGCTTCAAAGAATCGAGTCTATTCCAAATGAGTTCTACCTTGACTCGATCTCAATTGCCATGGACTCGTGGCCTTGCAAACATCTTCATTCCTGTCTCATTCTTCATCATTCACCGTGGCTAAGCATTTGCTAAATAGGCGATCATCCTCTTCTTGGTTCAATATCTTCACCCAAGACTTGTTTCAAAAACCTTTTGAAAATAGATGGTTGAATCCCTATTGAGGTTGTGCAATAACAATCATCACCTTTAGGGTAAACCTATATGAAGGCAATACCCATCATGGTCTCGTGACTTCGTACACAGGCATCTTTATGGCTCGGATTTGGTCTGTGTATTATTTTGTGTCCAATGGCTATAGGAAATGAATGTCTCACCTTGCTTCATTCACCCAGATCCCATGGCCTACAACAATAAGCAAATAACCTTCCTTTGATTTACAGGATTGTGTTCACATTGAAATCTCAAAGAATACCACACATTCATTGTAGCCAAATGCCTTAGCAAATTAGCGATCTCTCCATTTGGGAATTGTGTGCTTTGTACAGAGTTCTTATGTATCCTTTATAATTACATACTATTCATCGTGGCTTCAAAAGCAAACGTACCACATTTATAATGAAAGAAAATGCCTCATATACAATAGGCGAAGAATAAATTCTATAAGCTCATTCAATCGTGAGCTTACCTTCGTTCCATTCCAGCTAGCCCAACATTGAGCTCTCCTACAGGTCTGCATATCTCAAGTATATGTTTATCTTCATCTTCGAGGCTCAGCCTACCAAATGGACACAGACATCTATACCACAAGCTCGGGCCTGCGTCCCTGTTCATTCCTAATCCAATGGTCTCCATTCGGGACTATGGATTTATCATATCCGTTCCTTTCAAATTGCACAACTCCACTTCATAAAACCGGTGACCAATCACACCAAGCATGGCAATGGATAAATGCCCTCTGAATGTTTCTTGAGAGGAAACTCATTGTGAAATAAGGAGATTCGATTTACCAATCTCGGCAACATTTTCTTGTATTTTTATTCAATGGACGATGGTCACACGAATGGAAGAAACTACCATCCTCTTCTGAATCGGCTTCGGCCTTCTATGACAAGCTCTCCTTCCTCAGCATGCTCAACATAGAAGAAGAACGTTCTCTATACATTCAGAGCTCATGTGTTCCCATAGACACATCTGTGTATATTTGTCTCATCATAAAACAATGGCTTTTGTCAACATGACTCCCATCTGCCCAGGCTTAAACACCTTACTAAATAGGCGTGATCCCCGTCCTCACATGCTCGACTCTCCTTTCATTTTTCGGTTGTGTGTTATAAAATTCGGGCTACATGATCATCTTCTGTGTCCATGTGTTTACCCGAGGCACCTTCACCTCTCTTACCTGAATTATCCCTTTTTTTGAATTCTCTTTTTTTTAAGAGCCTCCTCTCTAACCTCGACGCCCAACTTGGCTCAAGACAAAACAAACACAGTTTTTAATTTTCAACAATATACCCAGGTTGAAATATTTTCAACCACTCCTTTATTTTCTCAACAACCCCAACGTAGGAGATTCTCCTTCAACCACTTTCACTCCTTTATACACACACACACACACACACACACACACACACACACACACACACACATATGACTATTTACCTTTTACAATTACTCCTCATTAACAACATATTGGAGGAAAAATACCATAAATTGAATTTGAATTCAATCATGACTTGCATCCCAATGTAACCATGTCTTGCCAAGAAAATGAATGTAGATGCTCCGGCATCATTATTGGATTTAGTTTCTCTCAGATTTTATTTATTGCCAGTAAGTCTAGTCTTTCAAATAGTAATTGTTCACTTTAAAATATTGTAGTAGATAACGACATTTTCAATATGAGTTTATGGGTTAGTGTCCCTAGGCCTGCCATGTCCCGCCTCACCATGCCTCTTTAATCTTAGGTTTCAGGTTTGTCTTTATTCAGGCTCAAGCTAGATTTTGGTATTTCATTCACTTCCATCTTCAAATTTGTCTGCCCTTTTGATCCTTGCTCTGAGTCAATATTGTATCCCGATTGAATTTCTCATCTATCTCGTTAATTATCCATGATGAAAAAGGGAGTTTTTCCCTGGAGAAGTCCTTGTTGATTTAGTTTATCTTTACCCAAGATTTATTAATTTTCTTCTTGATATTTTAAGGCTGTCATTTACAGACCCTTTCTTTATCTTTAACCTTTTTTGTTTGTTTACATGAACCCCTTTTTCATGGCTAGAGAGGGTTAAACCCCTATAGACCATCACTTTAAGGATTCCCATCCTGCATGCAGTGCTGAGAATCAATCCTGGGATACTGGTGGTTTGTTTGTTGAATGGAGCCTCAGATTTGAATCTCAAAGAGTCCTTACAAGATAAATCTTAGTTTGAAATAGAAGAAGATTCCTTTGAACAATGTGTATATGTTTCCGATGATCAAGATGGTGAAGAGTTTTCTTTCAGAGATCAGGATGCACATGGGTATTTTGAAAAGTCTAATGAAAATGATGGCAAATAGGGGAGATCCTCTTGAACATGTGAGAACTACGTTGGGAGATTTCTGGAAATGAGATCATTTTGGAAGGACAAAGACAAGTGCAAATCAGATTTGTAATTTCTTTCTCATGGCTTAAATTGTATTTCACATGAATGCACTGTGTTCAAATTTCTGTAAATAGAGAAAGCTTTTGGAATGTATAGAATCAACTCTAGGAAACTAGCATTGAATGATTTTCTTGAAGCACATATTTTGTTTTGGTAGTAATGCACACATAACTAAAAAGGATGCTTTTGACTTCAACAGAAACATAGAGAATAATCTTTTCACTGGAGGAGTTCCTCCAAAACTATTAACTATTCGAATCTTCAATTAAGTAGAAAAAAAAATTCAGGTACTAACTCTAATTTAGAAGATGACTTGATGTACATATACAATATTTTAAATCTAGAATGTGAATGATCTGGACATATGGTTTCTTGTTTTTATTCATTGTTCCCCTACTAGTAGAGATGGTCGTCATGTTTATGAAAAACAAATTCTTTTCCATCTATCATTCTCGATATGTTTACAAATTTGGTTTCATCCTTCTTCACCAGGGAAGGATTCTAAGCATTAAAAAAGTAGAAAATATCTAACAAGTGGAAGGATGGCTGCCAGTGCAGTAGCAGGACTCTTAACTGCAATTGCAGTTATGCTGGTGATTATGTTCTTTGTAATGAGGAAGCATGATCAATAGTCAGCTCCAGGGAAGAAATAGAAGGCTAAGGGAAAGAAAAAGAAGACCGATGACAAGTTATCAAATAAAGACATGGAGAAGGAATTTAAGCCCAAGTCTTCGTCTATTGGTCCAGTGACTCCAATTTCTAATGCTAGGCATCCTGATTAAGGGTACTTTCATGTATTCTTTTTCAAATTATATACACAGATAAAGAGATTAGCATTGCCTTATTTTGGATTTGTGGAAAAAATGGTTTTCACTATTTTTTATTGCAACTGTGAAAACATGTCAGAATGAAAAACCAGAGGACAAAGCAAACAATGTATCGATGGATGTGAGTATAAAACCCCCTCCAATTGAAAAATACAAAGTGCCTTACACAACCCTGCTATAAACGCCTCTACATATCTTCAGGTATTATAGACCTGTATTTCTATGAAAGCCTTTTTAGAGGGCAAGGGGATCCATTCCCACATGAATGAGCGCGAATTTAATTTTTCCCACAAAAACTTTTACAAAAAATCCTTATACGCATTTATGGCAAGTGCAATATTCTAGTGGATGTTCAGAGAGTGTTTGAGCAAATGACTAAATGAAAGGTCTTCTGATGGAATATCCCAATTGAAACTAGCAGAAGACATGGGTATGCTGGCAATTATAGTTTGATGCCCTCATGTACATGTGTGCAAAATGTGGAAGCATAGAGCAAGGCATGTGGACTGTCTGAGAAAATGCCTCAAAGAAATATGACCATATGGAATGCGATGACTACAGATTAATGGGTTTAAGGATTTTCAAAGAAATGCCTCGATTAGATGTGATCATATTGAATTGCATGGTATCAAGATGTGTATAAAATTGATTTGTTAAATAAGCCTTGAGAACATTTAAGCAAAGGCAATTTGCAGGTTTCAAACCAAACTACATAATCTTTGCCACCATCCTCCCAGCGTGTGCCAAATTGCAAGCTTTGGAACAAAGAATAGACATCCATAATTGAAAGCGGATATTTGTCAGATATCTATATTATTTTAAGGAAGCACAGAGGTTATTTGAAGTCTATAAGTCCTTGTAATTTTTTTTTTGATATTTAAGTCTCAAGAATAAATAATATAAAATAAGCCTTGCTATGGAGAGATGATAAGATCATTATCAAAGAAGGCCTTTGAAATTGGATCTTTGTTCATACATTTTAGCTTTTATGCCTAAGTTGCCATAAATATATGTATCTGATTAAGCCATCACAATAAATTCTCATTAACACATCATTTATATACGGTCATTACCAATATCAATTTACCTGCAAAGAAAATATATTCAATTTTTAATTTCTAAATTTTAAATACCATTACAATCCAATTGTTCAATTTTTTCTTTTCATCCCACAAGGACTTGACATTCTGCACCCTTGTTTATTAACCTTTGCACCGTTGTTTATTAACCTTTACAAATTTGTTTTTTACTAACACAACAACATATTAACTAATCCTTGCTTACAATGTTGCGCCCAAGGCATCTTTAAATAGATTTGAATCCAAAAATAACTGATTGATTAACTAATCCTTAACTAATCTTCTAACTGCTTAAACAAACTGATTGTTAAGTGCTTAAACTAACTGATATCTAACTGTCAGTTAACTAACTGAATGTGAACTACTTCTTTAATAGTTTAACTAACTATTTGATAACTGATTCTTCACTAACTGATTGTTCACAACTGCATGCATGAGGAGTGGAGAAATTAACTCTTGTTCATCTTGAGTTTATAACACTCCAACTTAATTTCTACCACTTACAATTTTAGCATTTACAACGCCTAAATTTTGTCTCAAATAATCAAAGGTCTCTTTTGCTAATGCCTTTGTAAATATATCTACCAATTGATCTTTAGATCTGTAGAAGTCCAGATGGATTTCTCCATTATTTACTAACTCTCTGATAAAGTGAAATCTTGTATCAATGTGCTTGCTCCTCTTGTGAAACACATGATTTTTAGATAATGCAACTGCTGATTTGTTGTCATAAAAGATTGGTGTTGGCTCTTGTGCTTGTAATAAATCTTTCAACATTCTGCTCATCCAAGTTGTTTGACATGCTACTGATGTGGCTGCTACATACTCTACTTCAGCTGATGAAAGTGTCACTATAGGTTGCTTTTTGGATGCCCATGTGACCACACCTGTTCCTAAAAGAAAGGCATGTCCAGAAGTACTCTTCCTATCATCAACGCTACCTGCAAAATCACTATCTGTAAAACTAATCAAACTAAAATTGTTAGTTGTGGAATATAAAATTCCATATTCTATAGTTCCTGCCACATATCTCAATATCTTTTTTCTAACTTGCCAATGTGAGTCTTTCGGTGACTCCATGAATCTTGAGATTAAACTAACCCCATACATGATATCTGGTCTAGTAGCTATAAGATACATCAAACTACCAATTAGTCTTTTGAATGTTGTAGAATCAACATTAGACCCTTGGTCTTCTTTGCTAAGTTTGGTCCCTGTAGCAACTGGTGTAGGTGCTGGTTTACAATTCAGCATCTTAAATCTCCTTAACACATCCTTTGCATATTTTGTTTGATAGATAATTTTTTTTTTGATTGTACAACTTCTATTCCCAAAAAATATTTCATTAATCCCAAATCTGTCATTTCAAATTCTTTCTTCATTGCTGATTTAAAAGTGTCTACAGACAAATTTCCAGTAAAAATCAAATCATCAACATATAAACACACAATCAAAATATGACTTTTGTTGATTTTTGTGTACAAAGTAGGCTCACTATTGCTTCTACTGAATCCATTGTTTATCAGGTATGAATCAATCCTGCTATACCATGCTCTTGGTGCTTTCTTGAGACCATAAAGAGCCTTCTTCAATCTATAGACTTTTTCTTCATGTCCTTCCACTTCATAACCTGTGGGCTGTTTCACATACACTTCTTCATCTAGAAAACCATTCAAGAAAGCTGATTTTACATCCATTTGATATACATACCAATTATTTTGAGTAGCTATTGCTAAAACCATTCTAACAGTATCCAGTCTAGCAACTGGAGCAAATGTTTCATTATAATCAACCCCATGTTCTTGTGCAAAAACTTTTGTTACTCACATTGCCTTGTGCTTTTCAACATTTCCATCTGCATCAAATTTAGTCTTATAAACCCATTTGACTCCAATACAATCCTCACCTTCAGGTAAATTAGTTAGATCCCATGTTTGATTTCTTTCCATAGCATTCAACTCTTCATCCATTGCTTTTAGCCAATGTTCCTCATTAACTGCTTCTTCATAATACATAGGATCATGAGTGAAAAGAGCAAAATTTGAAACCAAATCTAATTTCTCTTCTTCTTGATTATAAATCTCATTCAAGTTTCTCATTTTCTTACCTTTAAATCTTGATCTTAAAGTAGCAAGAGTTGGATCTGATTCATCACTTACTTGTGAATTTGGAGTAGGGTGACATGCATGACTAGATGATTCACCTTGTTCAAACCTCCTAGGTGTTCTTATTGGAGTGCTTGTTCTTGCTTGTGGAGAGGATTGTCCACCTTGCAAATTTTGTTCTTCAGATTCTTCTTCATTCTATGGAATTGGTGGTCCAATTGTGATGGTGCTACCATCCCATGCTTCTTCCTTAAATTTAACATCTCTGTTAATAATCACTTGCTTTGAAATAAGGTTATACAACTTATAAGCCTTTGACTCTTCACTATAGCCAATAAAAATGCATTTCTCACCTCTATCATCAAGTTTTCTTCTCAATTTAAATGGTATAAGAGAATATGATATAGAACCAAAAATTCTAAAATGATGTACACAATATTTCTTACCACTCCACGCTTCTTGTGGGATTTGATCTCTGACACTCTTTGTTGGGCTTCTGTTTAGAATATACACTGCACATGCTACTGCTTTTTCCCAGTATTCATTTGACAAGTGTTTGGCTTTCAACATGCTTCTAGCCATCTCCATGATTGTTCTATTCTTTCTTTCTGCTACACCATTTTGCTGTGATGTGTACCTTGTAGTCAATTGTGTTTTGATGCCATGATATCTGTAAAATTCTTAAAATTCATTAGACATATATTCACCTCCTCTATCTGATCTAAGTACATTGATATAACGGCCACTCTATTTTTCAACCATTGCCTTGAATTCTTTAAACTTTCCAAAGGCTTCAGACTTATTTTTGAAAAAGTATATCCATGTCTTTCTGCTAAAGTCATCAATGAAGGTTAGAAAATAAGTACTACCTCCTAGTGATGTAACTTGCATTGGTTCACATGAATCACTATGGACTAGCTCCAATATTAGCTTAACTCTATATGAGGCTCCTACTGGAAAGCTCTCTCTATGTTGTTTTACCAAAATACAACTGTTACATGAATATCCTGGCTATTCTATTGGTGGTAAGCCCTTCACCATATTTTTTTCTATAACAAATTCAAACCTCCAAAATGTAAACGTGCATACCCTAAGTGCCATAGCCATGATTGATCTAGATGCAATGTTTTGAAGTGAGCTTCCTCTTCTCCTTGGATGCACTGAATATGAAGAGGGAACATCCGATTCTTGGTCATCTCCACTTTTTCTATCAACCTGTCACATGGAAACTTGTCCAGTATTATGCAAACATTATCCATAAAGGATACTCTATAACCTTTTTGTACTAACTAACCAACACTCAAAAGATTATGTTTTAGTCCAGGTACAAAATAAACATCAGGTATAGACCTTTTTTTACCATTCTTTGCCAAAACATTTATGACACCTTTACCCATGACATCTACTGTGATATCATTTCCTAATTTCACTTCTGATTTTACAGAATCATTAAGACTAGCAAAAAATTCTTTATTCCCTGTCATATGATTACTGCATCCACTATCTACGAACCAAATATCTCTAGCTTTTTCTTGACTAACATTACAGGTAAGAAATAAGCTTCTAGGATTAGAACTAGATTCACCTGGGTTAGAACTAGATTCACCTGTGTAATTAACATTCTACTTGTACACATATCTTTGTTTATTTCTACAGTCACTTGCATAATGACCATATTTCTTGGAGTAATAACATTGAATATTAGATTTATCAAACCTCTGTGAACTTTGCTAGAAGTGATTGTTGCCACGTTCTCTACTGCTGTAGTTTTGATTACTGTTTTCACCTTCATTTGGATTGTTCCTTCCATATCTGCCTCTGCCTCTTCCTCTGAAGTTTGACCTGGCTCTTCCTCTTCCTCTGCCAAATGATACATGTGACTTGAAAGCATTCTCAAGAGAAGTATTGTTATTCCTATTCATTCTGGGTTCATGTGTTAACAAAGAACCCATTAATTCATCTACAGATAATTGTTCCAAATCTTTGGTTTCCTCAATAGCTACATCTATTGCATCAAATTTACTGGGTAAACATCTGAGTATCTTTTCTATGATCTTCTGATCCGTGATAGATTCTCCATTAAATCTAATTTGATTCACTATATTCAAAACTTGACCCATAAACTGGTCTATTGAATCTGAATCATTCATTTGCAAATTTTCAAAACTTCTCCTAAGAGATTGCAATTTGGCAATTTTTACCTTTGTATTACCTCTATAGGTAGTCTCCAAGATTTTCCATGCCTCTCTGGATCTTGTTGCTGCTGCAACTCTGGAAAATATAGATTCATCCAATCCCTGTTGGATGAAAAATAAAGCTTTTGCATCTTCTTATTCTCTTTAAGTTCCTCCTTTTGTGCTCGATTTAATGCCAGATGCGCTGCCTCGTCCTGCGGTTCTACAAAACCACTCTCTACCAGATCCCAAACATCTTGTGAGCAAAATAAAGTTCGCATCTTAATTGCCCAAAAATTGTAATTCTTACCATTGAAAATGGGAATTTGAGGCTATGAAACACTGTTGTTCGCTACCATGTCTCACGCTGAAATGGCTTTTTGGTTTGCTGTTTGAAAACACAGTCACCGACGTTGATTAAACTGTCGAGGTCGGTCAGGGGATATTGCCGACGTCGGTTCTATTTCCTATGTCGGTCTTGGTGTCGGCCGACGTCGATTTCCTTGCCGATGTCGGTCTCTGCACTGCCTGCTGGCAATTTTTGCATTTTTTCTTCATGCGTTGGACTGTGACTGCTTCGTTCTCCTTTCTTCTTGGCGCCTCCCTGCTGGCTGCTTTCCTAACCAGGCTATGATTCCAATTTGTTAGAATCAAAAGAGCATGCAAAACAAGAACTTAAACAAATAAACAAGAACTGAACCCAATTGCTATAACAATCTCTTGAAAAATAAGATTTTATTGATCTTCAATTTTCCTTGCTTACAACGCTGCACTCAAGGCGTCTTTAAATAGATTTGAATCTAAAAATAACTGATTGATTAACTAATCCTTAACTAATCTTCTAATTGCTTAAACAAACTGATTGTTAAGTGCTTAAACTAACTGTCAGTTAATTAACTGAATGTGAACTACTTCTTTAACAGTTTAACTAACTGTTTGATAGCTGATTGTTCACTAACTGATTGTTCACAACTGCATGCATGAGGAGTGAAGAAATTAACTCTTGTTCATCTTGAGTTTCTAACAGTTTATTAACCTTTACAAATTTGTTTTTTACTAACACAACAACATATATAAAGTGTCTTTTAAACTTTATTACAATCAAACAACATTACAATTACAAGTTTATTTGTTACTAACCTCATAAAGGGCTGTCTTTTATTAAAAGGCACGTCCCTTCAAAGTTTATTACAAACTTTTATTTCGACGAACATAAAATTGGATCAAACTCCTAACATAAACTGAGATATAATTTACTATTGGAGGCTTCACATTAAGTGACTAAAAAACACAATAAGAGAGATGCTGCAGTACAATATGAAAAGCTTAGCAAACAGAGATGCTCCCTTTAATTGTTTATTGCTATACAAGGGATTTCAGCTATATTCCACAATACAAAGCTAGGTAGTATATACTACTCTTACCAGTTGAAAAGCTTATAAAAAGGAGACTGTATGGCATTGTCCATCAGTTGAAAGCATTTGATCCTCCACCTCACGTGTAATGCCAGCACTATTTCCACTGCAGAAAAGCCCGTGCCGACTGACAATCCAAAACTCATCTCGTACCATGGAAACTCTTCCTCTGTTTCCTCTTCAACATCCATGCTGGCAGGAGGAGCAGGAGCAGGCCGGGATTGTGGAAGAGAACACTTCCTCTCTAGCGGACATTCCGGCAGATTTGAATTTCCTAGATACGATGAATTTTGAAATGTTGCCATTTGGCCTCCTGGCCATGGTATTTTTCCTGACAGACTGTTGTAAGATAGATTCAGAAATGCCAAATAAGGGAGACGACCAAGCTCAAACGGAATCCAAGGTCCAGCGACTCCAACTGTCCCAAATTTCCCACACCATGTGGAATTGGCCCACTCAGATTGTTCTTGGAGAGATTGAGAAACATCAAGCCCTTTAAGCTTTCAATTACAGGTGGGAGATTGCCCACCAATTTATTATTTGAGAGATCAATGCACGTCAAACTGGAAAGAATGCAAATCTAATCCCTTTGACAACTAGATCTATACCATCCACATAGTATAGAGACATTTTGCTTTTCTTGGCCCATGGCAGAAAAATTGTAGGTGTCAGGGATGCCACCAGACAAAAGATTTGAAGAAAGATCTAAAATTTGAAGTTGAGGCATTTGACCGATTTGCGGAGGAAGCTTTCCTCTGAGTTTGTTCGATCTCATCACAAGAACTTGCAGAGTTGAAAAATCAGCTATCCAATCTGGAATGTTTCCAGTTAAATTATTTTCTCCCACATCAAGTACCTGTAACATCGAAAGATTTCTTAAAGACTGAGGAAGATGTCCTTGTAGATTGTTGTTTCCCATGCGGAGAGACACAAGCCTTTCCATTTTCCCCAGCTCCTTGGGGATCTTACCCTTGAGATGATTATTAGCCATGTTTGTTAGAAAATAGAAACATATGAAAACCGAAAATAAGAACACACACAGATAATAACACATTCAGATTGCTACAGCAATCAGGGAACAAGATTTTTAATAATCTTCTTGATCTTCTGATCTTCTTGATCTTTGTATCCTTATATTTTAGGAAATATATAACTTTGTATCTATATGAAAATTATGAAAGTCAAAAATGAAAAATTTACGTCATGTGCAAGGTACATTGGTTTAAAGACCGTCACCAAAAAATTCTTGACGAGTAGGGGTGACCATCAAATTTAACCCCTTAACTTACCTAATAATCTTTTCAATGTCGTGATAAAAATACTATAACAAAATAGCATAACGATGCAACTCTAACAATAAAATGCAAGGAAAAATAATTTTTCTGGTGTGTATTAAAAAATTATTTGTTTTTTGAAAGAAAAAGTAGATTTAAATATTTGGATACATATGAAAAGCCATAGGTTGGAAGCTCAGAACAAAACACTAGTTGGGATCCATTCCCTGTTGACTAGGATCCTCTTACCTTGGGAGGATGGGGTGACAAGCCTCAGGGTCCACCATATTTTCCACCTCCTTTGACGTCCATGTTTGTTGTTACTACTTAGATATTCTTGTTATTGTTATTTGTACCTTGCATTCTCTGCTTTGCTTACAGTTACTAATGTGATGTAATTTGTTATGGGTGTGGTCACTTTCTGACCACTTTTATGACTTGTCCTAGGGGTTTTTTACCCTTGATGTGTTTTTGATCATGGGGTGTGACTTCTCCGCCTATATTTTGTATGATTAGAGTTTTACCATATCTTACTTTATAACATATATAGGCACTTTTCAACAACAAAAAGCAATAGGTACAAAAATAAGTCATTTCTTTTATATTTTTGGTGATGTCAATAAAAATCTTTAGGTGTCCATGGGAAGAGAGATCTAGTTTCATGCAAGACTCTTTTATGTGACAAAAATTACTTATATTTAATAATAGAGCAGTATATAGGGAATTTCACATAGTCTTCAAGGGAAATTTCTCTCTTCAATATCTTAACAAAAATATTACAATGAAAAAATTATATGTAGGAGACCTTTCCCTTCTTGAAGGGCTTCCACCTTTGATGGCCAAGATTGTATTGAGCTTCTCCCACCCAACTCAAATAGTAGAATTGTATAGTTTTGTGAGTTAAAACCTTCTCTATTTTCATATTTACTATAAATTCAATACCTTGATGTCATATACAAAGATAAGTGTAAAGAACACAACGAATCTAACATGCATTGTGGCTATTGTACCTAATAAATTGATAATATTTGGTATAAAGTATACTTACTTGATCATGATAATTTCATTAAAAAGTAGACTCAATAATAATACATTCTTCTATTCAATATATTCACATCTTAATGTGATGGAGGATTACATTTTATATAGCTTAATGAGCTCCTACGAATGAGGAGTTAGGGCTAATCTTCATCCACTATATTCTCTTTGAAATCTTTAAAATCCTTACATAATTTCCTTCTTTATTCTCTCATTCTCTCTCTTAGAATCACTCACAATCTAATTTACATATCTTTATATGAGTTGTATTTATCAACTCATTTTATTATTATCACATTAAAATATTATATTATCAAGTATACTGAGTTGGGGGACAATTCATGGACATCTATCCTAGTGAATATGCATTATGGCCATAATGTGTATGCATTATGGTCATAACATGTATGTGTTATTCAAATTTTGGTTTGACATATTCAAATTCATAATGCATATATATTATTACCACTAAATTTTGTGGAAATAATGCATGTGTTATTATCACTAAACTTAGTGACAATGATGCATACACATTATGTGTAGTTTTATTAACGTGTACATGTTATTGAAATTACAAAAATAAAATTAAAAAAGGTCCAACCCATGGGTATAATCATTTTATTTTCATTTTCCTACTTGTTTAATGTTTCTCTTAGCTAAACTGTGATCACGTTGTGCTTGAAGGAGGATAGGAACACACCTTGATCACTCGATACCTCATTGTATCAGCAATTTTGCTATAAAGGGGAGATAAATAATCAGAAACCAAACCTATTAAAACTAAATTTTATCATTTTTTATCGCATTTTTTAGTTGTCAATTCCATTTTTTTAACAAAATTTTCCACTATAAGATATTAGAATACTAACCATCCTCCTAACCCTCTGCCTAACTTTCCTAACCCTCCCACAGTTCCAAAAGATCCCTTAGGTAGTCCAGAGGATCTAGTCACAAATGTAGTGCAAAACAAAATAGAAATTGAACAAACAATTAGGAGAATGAGAGACCCTGTAGTGACCAACATGCACCACATGCATTAGACCAATACTCTAGAGTTAGTATTACATTAAGTTGACTTGATAACGAGTTAAATTCACATATGGGCATCACATAGGAATAGATGTATGGATTAATATGATGACAAATTGTCATCACATGAGGTGAAGGACAAAGAAATATCAAAAGACCTAATTCATGCCTTATTCATTAACGTAAAAATCAATGCACCTTTTCTAGTAACCACTAAACATTTCTCAATCTACTAATGCCAACATAATTTGATTAGAAATAATTTATGGGACCTATGCTGGATGGTGTTTGATTACCCATTATTTAACATCCGAATCCTATTATATTTTTTGAGGAAACTCTACTACAATTTTGTCCCCATTAACATTCCCAACTATTTTTACTATGGCGAGTTTTAGATCTGAGGTAAAGGATCTGCAAAGGATTTATCAAGTGCACATCATGTGCCTAATCTACCTATAAGTATCTCTACCCAAAAGCCACTTCAACTTGAGATCCCCTCTATAGTGAAGGAGGGCATGGAAATTGACACTTTGCATGTATATAACACACTTAATGATGCTCTTATTCAACATAAGAGTATACTTTTTGAGATAGATGTTAGAGATAATCCATCTAATGTGTGTACCCAAGCTCACTATTGTAGATGTTATGTTGTTATATTCACTAGACCTTCAAATGATAATGGTGGTGCTTCTGAAGGCTTAGATGATATACTCATGAGCAACAATTTTTTCATGCATACATTTGGTGTGCACACGTCAATCACTACAAACATGTAGGTATATTTTATATAAACTCCATGTTAAATTTATGTTATATTTGTATTTAAAAACTGATAAATAATTTACACAAAAATTAAATTATATATATATATATATATATATATATATATATATATATATATATATATATATATATATATATATATAATTTAATTTTTGTGTAAATTATTTATCAGTTTTTAAATACAAATATAACATAAATTTAACATGGAGTTTATATAAAATATACCTACATGTTTGTAGTGATTGACGTGTGCACACCAAATGTATGCATTAAAAAATTGTTGCTCATGAGTATATCATCTAAGCCTTCAGAAGCACGACCATTAAAATGTATGATTGTTAGTTAGGATCATATACATATATAAATAAAAACATGTGTATAAAGTATAATATTAATTCAAAATTTTACCTCTGCATATGTAAGTGGTGGCCTAGTAACATTGACAGATGCAGGAGTGGATAGCTCACAAGTTGACTCTCCATATGTAAACATCCATTGGCTAAGATCCACGAATGTAGTTATGGACCATGAAGATGTAGGTATTGTCTCCTCCTACAACTCTCTCTCTCTCTCTCTCTCTCTCTATATATATATATATATATATATATATATATATATATAGGAGCAGACAATACCTACATCTTCATGGTCCATAACTAAATTCGTGGATCTTAGCCAATGGATGTTTACATATGGAGAGTCAACTTGTGAGCTATCCACTCCTGCATCTGTCAATGTTACTAGGCCACCATTTACATATGCAGAGGTAAAATTTTGAATTAATATTATACTTTATACACATGTTTTTATTTATATATGTCTATGCTCCTAACTAACAATCATACATTTTCAAATTAAAATTTGAATGACAGTGATGTGAATACAAATTATATGTGTGAGATGTGTTGAAAGATATGAAGAAAAAATCCCTAACCTAATAATGATTAACCTTCTAAACAATCTCCTTCAATGTCTAATGATGTATTTCTCATTTATTTTTCAAAATATATTCTTCTTCTTATTTATTTGTTGGTGTTGTTTCACCTTTTAAAACTTCTTTTAATGCTTAACATTTTGATTGATTAACATCTCTTCTTCATAATGTTTCTTAGGTACTCAATATTTTCATTGCTACCTATAGTACCACTAATTATCTTCCAAATCCTCAAGTTTGTTCCCTTGTGTGAATCATGCATGTTATGCAATAGTTTAAGTTAAATTTATCTATGAAGTATCTCAAATATAAATACACTTATATTAATTAGTAAACTCTTGGTCTATTGACTCCTAGGTCCCTTTGAATATTTTTTCCCCTGATTTTGTGCTTCTTTTTTTCATATTTTTATTCTCTTTATGTGTCTACTTCCATGCACATACGGTATTTACTTGACATAGATAAATTTAAAAACATACAAGTCACAGTGCATGTATATAAGATAAGGAATAAAGTGATAAAGTGATTATCTTTGTAAAGGTTAAGATAATCCCATCAATGAGTACACTTTTTTTTAAGCTTTTGAAATTTATTTTAACTGGTGATGGATTTAATAAAGGATAAAAATTTGCCATATATTTTCAATATTTTCTATAAAACTAAGTGAGGTTGTTTTTTAAGTTCATGACCAAAGTATACACTTCATCTCTACAAGATGACATAGATATTATTGTTTCACTGTCATCTACATAGACACTCACCAAGGTACATGTTAACTTGTAATTTTGAATTTTAAAAAATAGATTTGTTTTATAGTTTTATTACATACTTTGAAAAGTATAACTTATGTGAATGTATTATGAATGAAAGGTTTTTCTATGACATATGATAATCACATGCAAATGATTATCAAGGCACCTTATCGTGTTTCTTCACCATTTCACACACCTATTCATGCACCTAGAACTATCACTTACCCTATCCTTATGTAGATTAAGCATGACCACAAGATTCTAATAAGTGCATGTTTGAATTATCTTTGTATTCTAGCTCAAAATTAATCTCTAAACTTGGTTTCATGTATAATATGTAAAATTTCTAATAATATTTGTATTAGAATCTTCAACTACAAGCAAGTTATGAGTGTAGAAGGATCCATAGTTAGAGCTTAGATATACATACACACACACACACACACACACACATGTATGTATATATATGTGTATATATGTGTGTATATATATATATATATATGTATATATATACATGTATATGTATATATATACATGTATATGTATATATGTATATATATACATGTATATGTATATATATATATATGTATGTATATATGTATATATATATGTATATGTATATATGTATATATATATGTATATATATATACACACACATATACATATACATACATATACATACATATATATGTATATGTATATGTATATATATATGTATATGTGTGTGTGTGTGTGTGTGTGTGTACACACACATATATACATGTGTGTGTGTGTGTGTATTCACATTTTACGGCGATCATTTTGATACATATAACTTGGCTCACATTATTATTGAAAAATTAAATTTTAAATTTGTATGGCCATATTTAGATATGATCGTCTTTAATATTTTATTTATGTAATTTATTAATACTAACTTAAAATATTTCAATATGTGTTGCAATTAAAACCATATGGGAGAAAAGAATATAATGTTTGAAAGAGAGTTGTATCTCATTGTGAAGTGCCTCTCATGATTGGGATACATTATTTACCACTATTTTAATGAAAATACCCTTGATACATTGGTTTAATATCATTTGAGACTTGGTATTCATGTTATGTATCCATTGAATTTATATACATGTTGCATTTCTATCATAAGTGCAATTGAAATAAATAATGGAATACTCATCTCTTGAATACCTTCTTTATATGCACATATAAATTTTATTTGTGCATGTTTGATGAAGTGGCTATGTTCTACCTCCTCCTTTGGGATGTTATCCCTTTGGAGATGCTTTCCATTCTTGTTTGGAGGCTTTTCTTTGGCCCATTGAAGTAGTGCAATGTTGTAATTATAGTTTCTCCTAAGCCCTTGGAATATTTTGGTGGTTATAAATATTTTGTAATTCTCCCTCCCCATTACACTCATCTTATCCATTCCATCTCTTCTCATCATATATCTACTCCATTATTCAGGAGTGTGGAAACATTTACAACAGATGTTGTCAAAGATGAAGTTGCAGTTGGATAACTCTACCTATGATGTTTTGTGGCTTAAAACTAGCATTATAAACACATTCAAGGTATCAAATAATGTCTAGGACTAGGTTTATGGTCTTTTATCATGCCCGGTCGAGATACCCACTAACCATTCCAACCTCAATAACACCCTTCCCAAAACAAGAAACATGCATATTTTCAACCTAAATTTAGGTGTGTATAAAATAAAATTCATAAGTCATTTGTATAAAACAAAAAACCCTCACATGTGTGTCTAATCCCTATAATTTCACCATAGATCACATTGATGGAACCTTGGAGATAAATCTATGGAACAACTTGCAGTGACAGGTCCTTAAATACTTTAGAGTGAAGAGACAAGTTCTTATCCTTCAACTAGAATTTCTACTTTTGGGACATATAGGTGCAAGTCCATCATTTTGAGCACATGTAGATAGTAAAATTACATGTTATTCCATGACCATGATAACCAAATCCACCTGAAAGTATATTTTCACTACTGTTTGGGAGCATGGAAACACTAACATTGAATTTTGTCAAAGTTGAAGTTGCAATTAGAGAGATCCACCTTTAGTATTTCATGGCTCAAACCTGACATTGACAACATACTTGGGTGGCAGATAACATCCTAAACAAGGTTCTTGGCCTTCGATCTATAGCTCCATTAATCTGAATGGAGCCACTAGTGTTTGGTAGGGGTGTACATAGGGTAATTAAGAAAACACCTATAAGGTTAAGAGGCTTAGGGATGCTATTAGATACTTGATATCAATAGATGTTATCTAGTTTGTCAAGTTGCACCAAGATATAGATAGACTCGTAAACTAGGTTAGGGCTAGCTCTATCAAGAGAATAAAGGATGAAAGTATTTCTAATGTGTATAACCATAGTAAAGTGAGCCACTGAAACAAGAAATCTACTTAAATACAAATGATGGAAATGAAAATGTTGAATTGAGAGAATTATCAGAGAATGCATAACCTTAAGAGAGAGTCACTTTTTGGCCAAATGAAAGATGTTTTTGGAATAAAATATGTTTTCAAACAAGGGTTATAGAGAATGCATAATTTAATCCTAAGCTAATTTTTTGTTTTCGACACTATCACTTCCTAATGATGTAAGTTTTTAGTTTAGCAAAGGGGAGGTTGTTTGTGTAATTTAATAGAAGGTTTTGATAAACTATATATTATATCATGAAATGAGATACATTTCATAAGCACTAATATTATATAATTAATGACATTGTTAAAAATGAAAAATGTTCTAGATGCATAAAAATGCTAAATATTCATAAACTACCCTAGAGAATGCTCCAAACACACTAAATTACCAAAACAATGAAAACCTAACTAATACACTACTGTAAACAAATGGCAATTTCACTTTGCATACCAAAGTGCCTTCATATCAGTCTCAAATGTAATTATGCATAGATATCACAACTAATCATCCAAGCTAAGAAGTAATGAAGGAGGAAGATCAAGTTGTATGTAAGCTGAGTCCAAACCAGGAGCCAATAGTAGTGGAAGAGGTGAAGGAGAAGCTACTGGAAATTGTGAGAAAGCCAATGTGGAGAGCACAAGAATATGAAAAATTAAGATTGAAGGAGATATGAGCAAGGAAAAACCCTTAGGAGAACTATGGAGAGTAAGCAGAATCACCAAATTAAGTTGTAGAATAGTAGGGCACCCCTATCACAATGAAAGCTCAAGCATGCCAAAAATGAACTAAGTGAGATCCAAGAAGGCATATGAGCTAAAAAGGTTATGATAAAGAGGAGAGATCAAAGATATAGTAGGAGAGAGAGGTAAAAAATGAGTGATTAATAGTTATATAGGGCATCCCTAATCCACAAAGATCCAAAAACTAATCATTGAACAACTCACCAGGCCCGAAAATAGGCTTTATAGCTAAGATGCATCCTAGGCCACAAATTAAGCGGGATTTTGTCGCTTAGGTTGTGATTTCTCCCATAATCCATGTCTTGGGTCAACAACCCATCCTATATAGTCAATAAAGTTCCAAAAGGGCTCAAGGGGGCATTTGAATGGCCTGCCAACAAGTGAAAGGGATAAGGAGGTGCAAGGAATGTTAGGGGAATGTATATGCAAAGTGAAAGGGTCCATACAAGTAGAAAATTTCTTGAAGCAGTATAATGAAGGTTCATAGTCTGAATGTGAGCTAATATGTAATCATAGGGAGGAGTAGGGTCATGGGAAGTATGATTACATATGCCCTTGAGGTATAAGTAGTCAGTGTTCAAATGGACAAGTCGTGTTGTGTAGTTACTGGAAGCCAAAAAAATCAATAATTAAACTGATAAAAGATAACATTACCTGCACTTACCAGATAAGGATCACATTGGAAGAATTCAATGGCATAATCATGGGTGAAAGTAAAAATGCTTCATAATCCAAATCCAAATCAAACTCCAACTTCAACCCCTACATAAAAATGACACAAGTGATATCAAATTAAATTGTACAATCCATGATGAAAATAACTAGAGTTTCCTCTCTAATGTTCTCCCCATGAGGGATATGGATGACTTGGACATATTTAAAGGAGGAAGAGGGGGAAAAACTTAGATCTAAAGATGCTTTAAACATTGATGAGCTGAGACATAACTAAGAGTGAGTCAGAGAACAATGGCACATAGCATGCACCTAGCACACATGCGTCAGTCAAGGCATCAATAATCACATGATACTTGGCAGAATTATTCATCTTGCTATTAAGGAATAAAATAGTTATAGTAAGATCATGGCCTCATGGATCATTAATGATAAAATTCATAGTAGTATGTTCTAGGTTACCTCAACTTTCACCATTTGTGTGAATCACCACTAAGAGGTACACCATGATAGGGGTCAAAGATGCAATAATAGTGATTGTAGAAGGACTATCTCAAGGTGAAGCAAGGTAAGTGAGATACACAAGGGAGGTATAAAATGAAATTGCATTGCAATCAAGGCATTTTATCGATATCAACTATGGTAAGAGGTGATGGGGAAAGGTGGTAGGAAGCTCGTATAAGTTGAAGACTAGTCAACAGAGGCTAGAGTAAGTCTTGAACCACCATAACTAGTAATTGACACCACCTACAAGAAACATGGTGAAAGATAAAAATGGGAGTTAGGATGGATCTATTGTAGAATTATAGAGAAATTACTAACTAAAAGAAACAAACCAAGCAACTTCTATCCATGGGTACACATGGCATGGGGCACTAACTTGGGAGGCCAACAAGTATGTAAAAGGTAATGGGGACCAAAAAAAGGTAAGAGTGGGCCTAAGAAAGCTTCCAAGAGACAAATTAAAGGCTACCATTTTGATACGAATGGGATGAAAATCCTAATATGGAGGTTTCATGGTTTGGAATGCAATAGAGGGAAAAAAAACCCAAAAGGGGCCCACAAAAAGGGGAAAAGAGATGTAAAAAGAGGAAAATAAGTGAAAATGTGTTATTTTCACAGTTCTTTTCACTTTGAGTAACTTTGAGGAGAGCCGACAAGATACCAAATCCCAAATGGAGCATACAAATATGCAAATAACACATCATAGGTATGCATGATTGATCCAAAACTTAGAAGTTTTGGTTGAAAGATAATTCGAGAAATAAGAACAACACAATAACAATAATGCTATCTCTAAGAAGAGATGTTTTATTCATCAAAATTTGCAGATCCAAACATATGCTTATCTCTGAGAAGAGATGTCAGATTTCCCTTTTAGGTTATATATTCATTTATACACATTTTGAAGGTAGGAGGAGGATGTGGAAGGTCACCAATCTCGAGGGAGATTAAGTGGTTTGACTTATATGATTTAAAACAATACATAATTCGAGGAATTACTATTTTTAGATTGCACTACTAAAATTAAAATTTGGGGAAATTTAATTGGGTTTTTTAGGGTTAAAATCCATTGAAAAAAGATCCATGCCATCTCATTGCATTCTCTTTATTCTTAGCTTTCCAATGGTTCAAATGTTGAGTCGATTGGAGCTACAGTGTAAAAGTTATGGCTCCAAGAAGTTCCATCATCAATTGGGGTAGAACCATCACCTGAATTATTGCTTGAAATGTTGCTCAAATCATTCCTCTCTCTTGGAGAAGTAATGGTCCCCATTGCATCAAGATTTGTCATCAAGTGTGGCAGTTGTGTTTTGATTTGATTTCTGATGCATACTTGGAATGGACTGTGATTTGTGGAGCTCTGTAGGCCCTGATTATTCACCATTTCTATTTGACCATTAGTCTATGCATGGAAGGCTATGAACTTATTCATCTTGTTATCTATTTTCTTCTATTGTTGTGTTGTTTATGTAGTTAGGGCTGCAACATTGGCCCTTTTGGATTCCTATGGCTTGACCACCATGAGAATGAGTTTCTTGGCACTAATCAGGGAGATAGATGTAGAAGGTGGTACTTCTGGTACCCTATCGAATCGTGTTCCAAGAGTGAAGGTGATCCTTCAATTTCTTGATTCATAGATGCCATGTCAATCATACATGAATAGCTGACCAAAGAGTACATCACAAACATCTAGATTGACCACATCACATAAGACCTCATCTTGGAAAGATTTTATTGCATATGAAAGAAGACATTGGTGGGTGAGATGGATGTTTCTCCCTGGACTTAACCATCCAATACTGTATGGATTTGGGTGAGGCTTCATGGACAAATTTAGGCTTTTCACAACATTAACAGAGATTAAATTCTTTTGACTTCCACTCTCAAGAATGAAATGCAAAGGCTTATCTTTCACCCATAACTTAGAGTGAAAAAACCTTTCCTTGTCATCTAGCCTCTCCTTGTGGGTTTGTGATGAAGCAATAAAGGGATCATGCTTGACATATATAGTCTCTTCTTCATCCTCTTTGACTGTAGGTTGTGTATCAGGCAGAGTAGTAGATGTTGATGATTATGACTCAGAAAGCAGGGACTTGATAGCTCGACATTCTTCTTTGGAGTGCATTCTAGATTTGTGGTAATCACACCATTTCTTAGTCTTCCCTCCCTTTTGCTTCCAATTTTGGCCCCATGTTTGACCTCCTTTGTCACTTTTCCATTTTGAAGGCTGACTCTTCGTATTTATTCTTCCATACTTCTGCTAAATCTTTACCATGAACTTGTATGCCTCACCAAGGGTTTCCAAATTGAAGAGTTCCATCTCCCCCCATATATGTCATTGTAGTCCACCATGATATTTGAGAACCTTATGCTTCTAACTTTCTTGGATGCCCAATCTTACAGATAGAGAATGAAAAATGTCAGTGTAATCTTGAATGGACTATTCCTTACCTTAGTGAAGTTATTTCCACTCTATATACAGATCATCATATGCTCCAATGGGGTAGTATTCTTCCTTTATAGCTTCTATGAAATCATTTCAGGTAGGTTCCACCTCAAGGTCAATATCATCTATACGAAATCTCTTCTTGTACACTTCCCACCAATTTTTGACAAGCAATGATGCCTTCAAAAGAGCAAAAGTGATCTTATCTTTATTGATGAATTTATTTACCAAAAAATATGAAGACAATTGATCCAAATTTTTTTCTAATACATCAGCATTTATTTTGCCTTCAAACATAGGGATATCAAAATTCACCCAAACTTTGAAGGGTGTTGGGGCACTAAAATGATGTGGGGGTGCAGATGAGGAGCCAAAATTTCCCATGGAGATTTGTTGGAGAATTTGGGTGAATTGTTGTAGCATCTACACTTGCTGCTATTGGAGGGATTATTTCACCATTTCCTTGAAAGGATCAGATATCTTGGTGTTGTTCACCATTTGAGGTTGTTTGGAGCGAATAGGTGGATAGTCTGCTGGTTATATTTTCCACTCAAGCTTCCTGTGATTTGACCTCATCCTCATGATCATACACTCTAAAGACAAACCAGTCTAATACCATTGATCCAAAACTCATAAGCTTTGGTTGAAATATAATTCAAAAAATAAGAAAAACACAATAACAATAATGCTATCTCTGAGAAGAGATGTTTTATTCATCAAAATTTGTAGATCCAAACATATGCTTATATTTGAGAAGAGATGTCTGATTTCCCTTTCAGGTTACATCTTCATTTATAAAAATTTTGAAGGTAGGAGGAGGATGTGGAAGGTATCCAATCTCGAGGGATATCAATTGGTTCGAATTACATGATTTAAAACAATATAGAATTCAAGGACTTACTATCTTTAAAAACTTACTATTTTTAGACTGCACTACTAAAATTAAAATTTTGGGCACTTATATTGAGTTTTTATGGGTAAAAATACATTGATAAAATCTCCATTCCATCTCACTTTATTCTCCTCATTCTTAGCTTTCCAATGGTTCAAACGGTGAGTCAATTGGAGCTATGGTGCAAAAGTTATGGCTCCCAGAAGTTCCGTCATCAATTGGGATAGAACCGTCACCCGAATTATTGCCTGAAATGTTGCTTAGATCAATGATGGTCTTAGTAAGTCCTTTACATAAAATTATATCAAATTTTGTCAATTTTTGGTTTGGGAGCCCCTATATTCATTTTAATTTATTCTATTTTGTTCAACAGATGAATCGAAAAAAACAACTAGTCAAAATGACTAGGTGGAGAGGAACTCTATAGGCCAAGTGGGAGGCCAAACAATCACTTGGGGAGGGAGTTTTGGGAAGCCATAGGGATTCTTAGGATACCACAGCCCAGACTACAACCTTCCTAAGAAAACCCATAGTCTATCCCACTACCAGGCCATGGAGGTAGTGGCCTGGCCAACTGCTAGGCCATGGATTGGCCTAGAAAGTTGTGGCCTAGGCCAAAAAGGGGATAAAATAGGCCCCAAAGAGCCCAGGAAGGCTAAGAATAAACTTGGAAAGGTGAGAGATGGGGAACAAGAAATTAATATTGTGATTTTGCCTTACACATTATTTTCTCATTCTAATTCTGACAAAATTGATTCATTTTCATGTTTCTTGGTTTTGCAGACATGAGGAGTTAGTGTGGCATAGGAAGGAGAGTCATCATAGGTAGGTGAGTGATCAAAACTAGAGGAAAGACCTTGTGAGGTGACTAAATAGGAAATATTACCAACATGGTTGGTCGAGGAGGCTAACTCTCTTCCTATAGAGGAATAGGATCGCCTACATAGTGCAAGGTTATGACAGTTAGCACACGTACCATCCCTAAATTATTCTAGATACCTGGTGAACACATTGGTGACAAAATGGGTGCTCGAGAGGTATGTGTTCCAAATGGTAACTAAGTTATAAGTTGTTTTAAGCTTAAAGGACATCTGTTGGATCTATGAAGCAAAGCCTATAGGGAGAGATAGATCTTCCATAGGTGCAATATACAATAGTAGAGCTCTATCTAGTGGGATCCCAGATAATGCAAAATAACTAGCAGTTGCAGATCACCCAAAGGTCTCCTAGGATCCCAAAACTATGGATAGTGATAATAGGCATCATGATCGGGAGTCTCTATGTCTGATATAGTATAGGGAGGCTACCACTATCATGGATAGGCATTCTCTAGAGAGCAAAGGGTAGATAGAGGTATGCATGGGGCTAGTACATCCTGAGAGGACTCTACCAATAACTGGATCATATTTTATAAGAGGTAGGGGGCTTAATATAGTTGAGCCTACCTCTATCATGGGCTTATGAGAGACTCCCACTAAGCCTAAATGAATTGAACTCTCCTTCCAAATTTTTTGGAAAACTAGGGATTTTGGTCACTTGAGAACTTGAATTTGCAAGGTTTGATTTTTAGATTGATGGTGAGGTGAATTGATTTTTATTAAATTTTTTATATATTACTTGAATTTTGTACCTTAAATGCATTCATATAGTATAAATATAATAAATAAATTTTAATAATTTTGTTCCTATTTGGATTTAGGTCTACTAGTCAGCGTTAGCGGGCTTTTTATTTTGACAAATAGATACTTTTCATTAATCGATGTGTGCTTAGTCACTTTATTTTGAAAAGCGTAAATTTATTTCTTATTATCGCATTTTTTTTTTTGAATTTTATTATTTAAACCTTGGCCACTTGTCTACCTTTCGCTCACTAGGGTCTTTATATTCATGCCTTACTTTGTGTGCCCTGGGGCAATGAGTTAACATGACTAAGCCATGTGGAATAATCTCAGGCATGTGGTAACTTGAATATTCATGGCCAAAATACCATTAAATTATTAACTCCATTTTTCAATTCAATAATTCTAGATTCATGTAAATATACCAAGTGTCAAACCCTCAAGTCTATGGGTACTCAGAGCCATTATACTTTAGGGCATCAGGGACTTGGAGACATGGAGACTCAAAACCATTAGATGATTAACTCCATTGGAATCATTTTAGGATTTTGGTTAATTTAAAGTGCCAAGTGTCAAGATCTCAGAAATATGGAGCCTTAGATCGATTAAATAATTAACCTCTTTGTAAACCCCTTATGGTTTGGGTTTTGTAACTACACTGTGTGGCATGTTTTCAGAGCTCAAAAACTTTGAATACTTAAAATTTTTGCTAAATGAATTTTGTCCCATTTAAATGTGGTTTTTCCACATGGTTTTCAATAAAGTATGAAACTATTTACTAAAATGTCATTTTATAAACAACATGATAATGACATCTGTCTAAATCTTGGAGCTCAAGAAGTTTAGGGACTTGGAATCTTTTGTGACTGCCCTGCAAACATAGGAACACTAAGATGAGACGTATTAGTTTAATTAGTCCAAACAAATCATGCAGTCAATTTTAAAGAAGAATTAGGAAAACCCAAGGTCTAAAATAAGTTAAAATTAATGTTCAAGATCTGATTTTCAAATTTTCAAATTTTGTAACTTTAGACTGCTGAGGATGAACTCATACTTTAGCATGAATAATTCTCTACCATGGATATCTAAGGCCGAACGAACCTTGAATAAGGATATTCATCAATATTGGGTCCCTATTTTAGTTTTAAAATTGGTTTTTTGTGTGTTTTAAGGCACAACACCACCCTTGTTTAGTTACAAGATCCCATAATTATGCCTTCTCTACGAAGTTATGGAAGCTCAAGTAATCCTTGTCTCTCGTGTTTCCTCCATTCTTTTTGAAGGCTTATATTTTAGTGTTAAAGTCCCCCCTATGATTCGAAAAGTATTCCCATTTTATTTGATTGTAGCCTTTAGTTTTCACCAAGCTTGTTCTCTCTCATCTTTATTCAAGGAACCATTTATATTTATTAGAAAAAATTGATATATGTCCTTAAAGTAGCTACTTTGAAAATAATATATTGATTATGGACCTGACTAATTTCAAGACTAACTAAGCTATGATCCCATAGGAATTCCTTTCCTCCTATTGTACCTATGGAATCACTCCTTACCATTTCTCTTCTAAGGCTTCTTGACATACCCTTGCTATGTTCTGATAGATTTTATAATTTAGTATTTTGTAACATCACTATGTCTAGGTTATATTGAGTAATAAATTAATTCATTATTCTCCTTTTATAGGAGGCATTGAGAGTCCTTATATTATAATAGATTATTTGTATTAAAGAAGATTATTTTTCTTGGTGCTCACCAAGAAGGTGTCTACTTATGTTTCAGTTCCTAATCGAATGGATTCCATTGCCTCTCCATGCCTCCTTTTATTTTTTGTTGGGTATCCCCATCCTTCTCTTTCCAAAGTTCCCTTTGGAGTTGACATTCAGGGTTTGTGTAATTTAGATGCTTTCCTCATCGATTTATAAGTTTGACTCATCTTCCTTGTCTAAGCTTGTCTAATTTTTTGCCTTTTATTATGCCTTTTCATTTTGTTTGTTTTCCTTAAATATGGGTAATCTTTTGTTGATATGAGTTTATTGTAATTGGTTCTTTGAGTAGATTTTCTAGGTCTTCTTTGAATACATAGTATGTTTTGATATCTTTCATTTTCATGTTGTTTCTTTTCTCATGTGGTTGAGTTTTTGGGATAGATTTTATTCCTTATATTGAGGTAGGTTTCTCATTGATGGATTTTTTGCTATCTTTTGGAAAATATTTTTTAATCATTTTATTCTTGATCTTGATAGTATGCTTTCCTTTTGTCTTGAAAAATTACTCTGAGTCTTCTTCAGTTGTTTCAGGTAATTTTTTGTGTGGCACTGATTTTATGTAGTATTAATAATTCTCTGATGAGATATCCATATTTTTGGTATCTTCTATAATGGAATGAGATAATTTCTTAGTCTATATCTTGAACCCATTCCATTTTTCCTACTTTCAAAGTTATGTTTTTGGGAAGGGGTTATGTGAGATCTAGCTCCATACATATTCTAGCATAGGTAGATAGGCCTTTGTCATGATATGGTTTTGATATATTAATAAGTTTATCAATTATATTATCAATTATTTTCAAGACATACATGGACCAAATTTTTTGTGGTAGAGCGTACATTTGGATCTAAACAGATGCCATTGTTGGAAGTTCCTTTATCAACTTGAATATTGTGTGCAAGTGATTCATGAAGAGAACCACATTTATAAATAACTAAGGACCTCCTCCAAACACTTTTTATTTGTCTCATTCATTGGCAAAGATTCCTATGAAATGACCTTTAGCATAGGATTTCAATTCATATGATCTATTCATCGTCTAGTTTCTTCTGGTCCATGAATGTCGTTCTTCCAAAGTTAATTGCGCTCCCATAAATTTGTGAATCAAACTTTAACCATATAATCCCACTATATTCTCTCAAATTTCTATGAGATTTAACATTGTGATTGTATTTTATTGATTAATTTGCATGCATATTATTTTGGCTCCATTTTCTATATCTCTGATTTTCGTCTTATAGACTACCTTCATAAGGGTGTTAATCTCCATCTCTGAAACTGAAGTTATTATTTGGAACACTATTTTTTTGAAGGATTATTTTTTTTTAGGGGGGAGATAAATCCACTAGAGGTTTCATCCTTTGGACTGCCACTCAATCTATTTCCTTCTCTATCTTGGTTAGGAGGAAATTATTGAAAATCTTGAAGAAACTTCAAACCCTAGCTAAGCTCATTCATTTTTTAAATCCACTAGAATGTTATATTTTATTTTACTTATAAGCACATTTGAATCATTGATAGACATAGGAATTTATAGGCCTATATAACTATATATAATAGGGTCTATCAATCATTCAAATGTACCTACTACCTATAGATAATATTTATAATATACAATTTTTATATTTTATTTTTTATGCTGGAAGCATTTATATTGATAGAAACAAGGATGAGACTAGTCCATAGAAATTTTGATGTTGTTCACATCATATTGACATCAAATTTAGTCAACCAAAATAATATGATTGACTTTCAACAATGACATCACCCCACAACATCTTTGTCAACCGGTGATAATGTGATCAACTCATGATAGTGTGTCCAACCCATAACATATTCATTAATTTATGACAAAGTAGTCGACCATGACAATGCCATTATCCTGTAACATCTCTATTGACTGATGACATCGTCATAGTTTAATGGTAAAATGGTCACCTAATAGCATTATCATTAACTGACGATAATATCATCACCTAAAGATGATGTTATCAATTGAAATCATTATCATAGACTAATTATTTTGAGAAGAATAAGGATAATATTCATCCATAGATCTGTTGATCCCATTCATATCATATTGATAGCAAATGTGGTCGACTGATGATAATGTAGTCAACCCATGAAAATGTCATTGCCCCATAACACTCTATTGATCAAAAATAATATGGTCAACCCATGATAATGTCATCACCCCACATCATCTCTATTGATCGATAAGAAAGTGGTCAACCCATGGTAATGTCATTACCCCACAACATATCCTTCGATCAACAACATCATTATCACTCAATGGCCAAGTGATCACCTAACAACATTATCATCGATTGATGATAATGTCATTACTTAATGACAATGTCGTTGGATGGTGACATTTCCATCACCAAATGATATTATCATCAACCAACCACACTACTATCACTTGATGGTAATGATATTACCTAATGACATAGAAAGAACTTTGGGAACATGCTAGTAAAGTTGTGAGAGCTAGATTTCAAAGGTAAATTGGGAGGCCCTAACTCCATTTTTATGCTAAATGTAAAATACCAACTTGATTCACATGAAATTGGTCTTCCAATAATGGTGGTTTTGAGATCTAATTAGACTTGTAAATCAAGATAGACTACCAAGGCAAGTTGTAGTGTCGAGCCTAATCAACTGTGAGCATATGTGGGAGTAGATCAAAAATTCAAAAGCGGGTCTTAATTTTTAGTTTAAAATGGGGTGTGTTGTGTAAAAAAAAAATGTTGAGGTATAATGATAAGTTATATCACACACTAAGCCAGGATTAAGTCTAGTTATCGGATTTACATGACTTACCCATATTACAAATGTGGATGTAGCTTGTATAGTTGTAACATATTTGATTGGACATTTTATATTGCTAAGTGTGGATGAGGATGTCATGAATGTTGATTTGATTTTGACAGGATTCCACATGGCTCGAATCCTCATGATAATGTTATTTATGTGTGGATAAGAAATTGCAAATTGACATGTCAATGTAACAACATTCCATAATAATACATGTGAGTTATATCAAAGCAAGATGGTAACATCTTTGATTGATTATTTTATATTATCAAGGGTGAAAAAATACATCATGGGAATCAATATGATTGTGGTAGGGTTCCATGACTCTCTTTATCTTTATTTGGTGAAATGAATAAAGGTAAAGTTTTCAAGATGACCATAAGTGTATCCAATTTTGTGTAGTTTGTTGGACATGGGTTCGCACCTCCACTAATTTAAACATGCTCCATCCAATAATTATGGTAATTAGATCCTCCTCTCCCTATATTTTCCATGACAAGGATAACCAGTTATATACAAACAGGGTTTGTATTTTTCACTTGAGTGATATTTTATGCCACCATTCACTAGGACATAGTGCAATGGGTATTTGGATGAAGAAAAGGAGGAAATACATAGCTTACCAGCATCTTGGGTGATCCAAAACTTAGAATTTCTAGTTGATAAATATTTCAAGAGCATAGAAATAACACAATAACAATGAATTCTCTGAGAAGAGATGTATTATACTCAAGATCACAATACAACTTTATGCTTGTCTTTGGGAAGAGATGTCTGATTTTCCATTTCAGGTTACATATTCATTTATACCCATTTTTAAAGTAGGGGGAGGATTTGGAAGGTCACCAATCTCAAGGGATATTAAGTGGTTCGACTTCCACGCTTTAAAATAATATAGAATTTGAGGAATTACTATTTTTAGAAACTTACTATTTTTAGACTACACTACTAAAATTGAAATTTGGGGCACTTATATTGGGTTTTCAGGGGTAATACTTCATTGAACAGATCTCCATGCCATCTCATGGTGTTTTTCTCATTATTATCTTTCCAATGATTCAAACGATGAGTCAATTGGAGCTACGATGTGAAAGTTATGGCTCCTGGAAGTTCTGTCATCAATTGGGGTGGAACTATCACCCCACTAATTTTTACATGCTCCATCTAATAATTATGGAAATTAGATCCTCCTCTCCCTATATTTTCCATGACAAGGATAACTAGTTATATACAAATAGGGTTTGTATTTTTCACTTGAGTGATAGTTTATGCCACCATTCACTAGGACATAGTTTAATGGGTATTTGGATGAAGAAAAGGACGAAATACATATCTTACCAACGTCTTGGGTTTTATTATTTGAGGCATATCAATCTAAATATATTCTTATATTGAATTTATATTGGTAAATTTTTTGAAATATTATGAGATAGGTTTCTATTTATTTTTTAAAACATGTCAGGGAAAATGCTCAATAGGTGTGCTCAATAGGTGTTTGTGGTGTGACATTTCACATTATCCTATTTTCTCCATTTGTCATCATTTATATGTGTTCTCAAGTTTAAAGCTTGGATAATCTTACATGGGCCATCAAATTTAGAATCCAATGCTCATTGCCTTCTTTATTGCCTATTAGACCCCTTTTATGTTTTTCAGATCCTCACACCACTTGATAAGTGTTTGTCTCTTATATGCCATGGGATCTGACTGGCCTACCATCATATATCAACTTTTAACCCTACTCAAGGCTACGACTACCACCTGGTAAGCCTTCATTCACCCAGGGGTCTGACTTCCCTGCCATCCTAAAAAGGGGGTCGGAGTATGAGTTTGGTGTATAATATGGGCCTTCTAGGGTAAAATATCACTTGAAATTCCCTATCACTACCCCTCACCATCATCACCTAACTCAGCTAAAAATACTCCATGTTCACATATTTTTTCATTATCCTCCCAATAGCCCACTGCATAGATAGACACTTGGAAGCTGCATAGGACAAGGGTGAGAGGTGTGTAGCTTGTGTCAGTTTGTCATGTAAAAAAATTGTCAATTTTTTTTTTATAGATTCAAATAGAGATTATGATAACTAAATTGATACTACTTAAAATCCTTAATGTAACCACCTTTTAGAAATATCTTGATTTCCTCTTTCCCACTATAAAATAATAGTTTATATCAAACAACTATGTTAGAAGAAAAACACGTTCTAAAATATATATTTCTTCCTTAAATTATAAAAAAATAAAAATTTTCTCACTTTCTCAAATTGCCACACTGATACTGGATGAAAATATCTTCACATAAAAAATTGTAAATACATACAAAAATAATGAGATCCACACAATATGTTTTAGTGAGCCGAGATGAATGTATTTGGAGGTTACCATGTGTCATGTTGTAGACCTATATGTCATATCTTTAGACCCCACTTTACATTTGTAACATGGTAAAATATTACCTTATATGGGCTCCACATCACCTTATAGCAAGATATAACTAGCTTATCATCTTATATTCACTTGGTTCCCATCTCAAATTTGCAGCTACCACTTGTCAAGCCTTCATTCACCCCTAAGTTTAACTTCCATACCATCCCAAGAAGGGGTCAGGGCTAGAAAGGGCCATGTGTTCACCTTTGATTACTTTTAGGCATTCTTGGGCCTTATCAAAACTATCAATTCAATATTATGCCCTTCAATGTACCTTTCTCTCATTGAGCCTGATCCATGTGTGCTTTGCCACCTTGGGACTAATGGGGGGTCACTACACATCACATTGTAGACCCAAGTGTTAGATCTCCCTACCCTATTTTGCATTAACCACATGGCTAAATCTTACTTGTTATAGGCTCCACATCTACTTCTTTACTTCCTCTTGAACCCCTTTCATGTTTCCTAGATCCTCACTCTGCTTCACAAATGTCATACTCTTATTTGTCATGGGCCTTCATTAGCCTACCAGCCTATGTCCATTTAATTCCCAACTTAATCATTCACCCTAGGGTCTGTCTGTCTTGCTAGCCTAGAAGGGGCTAAGACTAGTAATGGCCATGTGCTCGCCTTTCCTTGGTTTCATGCCTTCCTCTCATTAACCTTGAGCTTTGTACACTCTAACACCCAATAGAGGTTGGGAGAGTTAAACCCTAACAAAGACTTAGGTATTTTAGATTTTTACTTGTGGTTAGGGAGTGTGTTTATCAACCAAGCAATAATTAATTTTGAGTACGAGTACATGAAAAGTTGAAATTGGGTGAATAAATTATGAATGATCGAGCCACATTAGATTCCACTTGAGTTTAGGAAAACCTTGATGGCTTAAATGTAATGAAATTACTTCACAATAAAATAGAATAGCATAAACAGATCCAAATATGATTGTAATATATCTGAATATATGATAATAGACAAACTACTTCGAGGGGGAAACCTCCACAAGCTTCAATAAGAATAGAATTCACAATATGATGATAAATAATTACCCACTACCTCTTATATATAGTCTATCTAGACCATGGTTACTCCATAGGCCAACCTACTAATCAAAAGAAAGCATAGATAAATGTAATATAACATCAAAGAGGGATAAGTAAGCCACAAGTCGGCTAATACTATCCTCATACATGTGATAGGTTAGGAATGTATCATGCCCTTCCCCTTCAAACCAACGTTGTCCTCAATGTTGAACAACTCTAGATGTTGTTGTAGAAAATATTCACCTTCCCAAGTTGCATTTTCACTGCTCAGGTTTTTCCACTTGATCAAATATTCCCTAATCTCTCTAGTTCTCAACCTCTTAGTACGTGTTTGGAGGATCTTCTCTAGTTCCAAAATGACTCGTCCTTCTTCATCTAGTTCTGGGAGCTCTGTCTGGGCTGAAACTTTCTGTCCAATGACCTTCTTCAAATAGGAAACATGAAATATTGGGTGCATGTGAGATGAATGAGGTAACTCGAGCTTGTAAGCCACACTTCCAATTTTTTTTAGAACTTGATAAGGGCCATAATACTTAGGACCAAGTTTGTTTTCCTTTTTTTGTTACTTCAAGGACATCTTCTTGTAAGGATTCAAACGAAAAAATACCCAGTCACCCACCTCAAAATTTTGTTCACTATGGTATTGATCTACTTGTTGCTTCATCCTATTTTGTGCCAAGGCCAAATTCTCTCTCAAACGAGCCAAAACCTCTTGTTGATGTTGAATGTGCTCTTCCACAACTCAAACCTTGGTGTGCACCTTTAATGAAGAAGAGATGGAAGGTGGATGGTAACCATATAGTGCTAGAAATGGAGACATTTTAGAAGAGGTATGGAAAGATGTGTTATACCACCATTCTGCAAGTGGTAGCCATTTAAACCAATGTTCTTGTTTATCTAATACAAAACAACGGAGATACCCCTCTAAGCATTTGTTAACCACTTTAGTTTGTCTATCAGATTGGGGGTGGTAAGATGAGATATGAGCTAGCTGCGTACCTAAACAAGAAAATAGTTCATTCCAAAAATTACTAGTGAAAATAGGATCATGATCACTTACAATTATTTTTGGGGCTCCATGTAATTTGAGAACTACTTCCATAAAAATAGCTGCTACTGTACTTGCTAAAAATGGGTGTGAGAGAACACAAAAATGGGCATATTTTGTAAGTCTCTCCATAATGACCAAGATAACATTCTTACCTTCAGAAAAAGGCAATCCAGTGATGAAATCCATGGAAACCTCCTCCCACCTTTGACTAGGAATTGCTAATGGTTGTAACAGATCTAGGGTCTTAACGTTTCACCTTTATTTTTTTGGCATATCAAGCATTCTTCCAAAAAAAATTGTACATCTTCCTTGAGTCTTTCCCAAAATAATTCTTTCTTAATTCTATGATAAGTTTTTAAGAACCCTGAGTGTCCCCCAATTGGAGATGCATGCAACTTTGCAGGAATCTTATGCTTAAGCTTTGAATTTTTGCACAAGTATAACCTACCCTTATACCATATGGCATTACCTTTCCATTCAAATTTGTTAGAGGCTAAATTACATTGCTAGAGATTTTGAATCATAACCTATGTATCCTTGTCTTTCTCCCATTCTAACCTAGCTTCATCAACCCAATCTGCTTACAACATGGACATTGCACAAAGTAATGCTTCTATGGATGCATCCCATCTGGATAGTGCTTCTGCTACTACATTATCTTTACCCTTCTTGTAGATGATTTAAAAATCATAACCCAACATTTTGGTTACCCATTTTTGTTGTTCCTCAGATGATAATCTTTGCTCCAAAAAGTATTTGAGACTATCATGATCCGTTTTCACCTTAAAATGTCTACCCATTAGATAAGGCCTCCATTATTTAACTGCATGAAGAATAGCCATCATTTCTTTCTCATAGATAGGTTTTTGTAGATTCTTACCTTTGAATTGAGAACTTTCAAATGCAATGGGTCTTCCTTCCTACATTAGTACTGCCCCCAATCTAGACCCAGAAGCATCACATTCAATAGTGAATGTCTGTGAGAAGTCTGGAGTAGCCAAAATTGGAGTGGTGCACATAGTTACTTTTAGTTTCTTAAATTCTTTGGTGGCATCATCATTCCAATGGAACACGTCCTTCTTTAGCAATGCAGTGAGTGGAGCTGCTATGCTGCCATAACCTTTCACAAATCTTCTATAGTAACTTGTTAGTCCAAGGAACCCTCGAAGGTTTTTTAGAGTTTTTGGCATGGGCCATTCCATTATCGCTTTGATCTTATGGGGATCAACTTTGACACCTTCATGGGAAACAATGTGACTGAGGTACTCTACCTCCTATACTCCAAAAGCAAATTTAGAGGGCTTCGCATAAAGTTGGTGCTTCTCCAAAACTATCAACACCTATTTCACATGTTGCAGATGTGCTTCCCATGTCTGACTAAAAATCAATATGTCATCAAAGAAAACTAGCACAAACTTCCTTTAAAAAGGCCTAAAAATAGTGTTCATCAAGCTCTGAAAAGTAGATGGTGTATTTTTAAGACCAAAGGGCATTATCAAAAACTCATAATGGCCCTCATGTGTTCTAAAAGTAGTTTTATGAACATCTTCATCCTTGATTCTAATTTGATGGTACCCCGAGGGAAGATCCAATTCTGTGAAATAATTAGCACCATGCAACTCATCAAATAAATCATTAATTAATGGAATAGGAAACTTATCTTTGATGGTGTACTTGTTGAGTTCCCTATAATCTGGGCACATCCTCCATGTGTCATCCTTCTTCTGCACCATGACCACTGGTGATGAATATGCACTTTGGCTATGCTTGATGATCCCTGCCTCCAGCATCTCATGGACCATCTTTTCAATTTCACTTTTTTGTGCATATGGATATCTATATGGTTTGATATTTGGTGGTTGACTACCTAGAATTAGTTGAATGGCATGATCATGTTCTCTTTTTGGTGGTAGTCCTTTTGGCATGGCCCCAAAAATAGATGAGTGGTCCTCAAGAATTATCTGTAGATCAGGATGTGTAGATGCTTGTGTGGGTTGAACTTCTATGGATCATAATCATGTAATAATTCCTTCTACCCCCCTTTTTTAGCATCTTGGTCATCTAATGTGAACTAATCAATTGTGGAGATTTTTCATGTAATCCACATAGTTCAATTTTTTTACCTTCAGAATGAAAGCGCATGAATAATTCTTGGAAGTTCATCTTAATGGTACCTAAGGATGTGAGCCATTGGACTCCCAAAACAATGTCTATGTTACCAATGGGAATAGTAAACATAGGAGAGTTGAGATTGCACCCACCCATAGTAAGCTTAATACTATGGCATTTTCCTGAAAAATTAATCGTGCCACCATCTGCAATCATGACCTAAAATTCTAGTGCTAGGTAGATGAAACAGTTCAATCGAGTGGCCAACTTATGGTTTATAAAGTTATGTTTGATCCTTGAATCAATCAACACTGTCACCTTCTATTTCTTGAGGAAACCCACCACCTTAAGAGTTTGTGGAGTGTTAATACTTGCAAGTGAAAGACAAGAGATTGTAGGTTGGGAATCTTCAGGGACTTCCTCTATATCTTCCTCATCATCATTGGAAGCATCATCTTCTTCTTCATCTTTGTTTGGTCCCTCAATGTAGAATAACTTCTTCTCAACACATCTATGTCCTTTACTCCACTTGTTATCACAACCGAAACATAATCCTTTTGCACGCTTCTCTTCAATTTGCTAAGGTGTCAATCTAGTAGGTGGAGGAAATGTTGGTAATGATATCATACAATCTTTGAAGTGAGTGAATGGCTGCTTCTTGTTGGCTATGAATTTTTCCTCAGCTATACGTGCCATTGTAATAGAATCAGAAATATTAAGTGGATTAAACATGCGTACCTCATGTTGAATGTGGTCCTTAAGTCCACCCAAAAATAGGTCATTCAAGTTTGCTTCAAAAATTGTCTCCACACGTAAGGATAGGTTCTAAAAATGATGAATATAATCCTTGACAGAGCCAATTTGTCAATTTTTCCAGTTGGCTGAAGTAATTCTCTATCACACTATTGCCATAGTGTAATTGTAGCTCCTCTGTAAAACTTACCAAGTGACATTAAGAGTCATCTTTTTCTTTTGAGCACACAATCATCAATACCAAATGAATTGATCAAGTTCAAGATACAAGGATGCCATGGTAACCTTCTGTCCACCTAGAATCTGATGTAGGTCAAAAAAATTCTCCAATTGGTTGATCCAATTGAGTGTATCTTTTCCATCAAATTTGCGCATATCCACCTTTGGTAATAGGTTCCTCTATGGCCATGGAGTTAGATTTGAAGTAGACTAGTTCAGAGAACCACCCTGGTAGGGTTATGCAATAGAGTTAGCTTGATGATTTGACTAATTAATTTTCAAAGCCATCATGATATATCCCAAACTATCTTGTATGGATTTCATATTAGATTGTATGCCTTGCACACTATAGTCAAGCTGGCTCACTTTGTGATCTATGTCAAAAAACCCTAGTTCAAAGGGTCTAGTACATCCCCCTTCTGACTCCATCTCTTCCCTTTTAGGAGTTTTACCTGGAGTTTTAGCACCCTTTCCTTGGCCTCGAGTTTGTGGACTTGCCATAAAAGGGTTTTATGATGTCGACCCTTATTGGCACTTTTGACCCAACTTTGACCAAGCAATTTTGGAATTATGTCAGCCTCAAATAAAAATATACAAAGAACATACCATAGCCAAATTTTTATATGCTTTCCAAAAATGTAAATAACTCAGAAAAATTCTTTGAATTGTGCACTATAGAGCAATTTTATGAAAAAACATAAAATAGTGATAAATTTTCTAAAATAGATCCAAATGAGCTGAAATTTTAATGGAAGATTAATTTTATTATTTTGCACCTCCAGTAAAATTTTTTCAAAGAAATTTACAACCATTTTTTATATATCATAAAATTTAAAACTTTAGTGTTTCACCCACAAGATTGCCCAAATCGCAGCTCTGATACCACTTGTAATGAAATTACTTCAAAAATAAAGTAGAAGCATAAATAGATCCAAATATGACTATAATATATTTGAATATATGATAATAGACAAGCCACTTCGAGGGGGAAACCTCCACATGATTCAATAAGAATAGAATTCATGATATGATGATAAATAATTACCCACTACCTCCTCTATATAGTCTATCTAGGCCATGGTTACTCCATAGGCTAACCTAATAATCAAAAGAAAGCATAGATAAATGTAATATAACATTAAAGAGGGATAATTAAGCCATAATTTGGCTAATACTATCCTCATACATGTGATAGGTTAGGGACGTAGAATTAAACGTGCTAAGAAAATGTTGAATATGCATCAAGGGTCCAGAGAAAGTAAATCAAATCCTTTGGAAGCCAAAAATGAGCTGAAGACTGAGCTAAAATTGATAAGGAGAGTGAGAAAAGGGTGTGGTTGAAGTGAGCTCCAAATATTATGCAAAGTGCATGGCACATGGGTGCATAAGAGGGCATCTTTACTGATACAATGTGAATGTCATGGTAGAGGAGTCACTGATTCAGATAATAGGCAAATGATTGGTGATCGATTTATGGGGTGTCCACATCATACACTCAGAATAAAAACACTTAAACAGTTAATATACTTTATAAATGAGAAGAAATAACTTCTACATTCCTTTGGCATTACTTGCACCCTCATGGCAATTGTTAGTTTATTTTTTAAATAAATGATTAAAACCACCTTTTCTTAATGTGAGTGACCAGTAATTGGATGATAACTAAAATAAAAAATGGTTCTTAACATGAGCTACGATGTGACATCATCTAAAGTTTTAATGAGGAACTATTCCCTTTGTTGAGAGGTTTGGCCAACTCTCTATTAGATATAAATGTTATCCCACCCTTGAGATAAGATGAGTTTTTTCAGTTGAATAATAAAAAGGAAGATTTTATAAATGAGTGATGGGCCATTTTAAGAAAAAAAAATGGTCAGTTCCTTGTATCTATATTTCCACCAAATCCTTGATGTGAGAGACCTCCATATATTATTTCTAAATACAACTCATCATCATCATCATCATCATCATCATCATCATCATCATCATCATCATCTGATTTTCATACATTTTTTGCTTCTTCCAAATCCTTGATGTAAATAACCACCCGATATAATTTATAACATGTAATTTTTATTTATTTTTAATAAAGGTTAAAGACCATCTCTTCCCAATGTGAGGGACCATAATTAATGACAACCAAAACAAATCATCCTTATAGGAAGCAATGGTGTGAGGGACCACAATTTCTTTGTCGAGGAATTATTATCGCTGTTGAATCTTGGTTGAGGAATTATTATCACTATTTAATCTTGGTTGAGGAATTATGCCCCACGTTGACAAGTTTGGCCGACTATCAATGGAATTTAAATAACATCCAACCATAGCTCACGATAAGGATGGGTTTTCTTAGTTAAACATTAAAAGGGAAGACTTACTAAATCAGTGGGCTACCTCCAAAAATGATTGCATATGATCAACTTCCCTATATTTTCCTACCAAATTCTAGGCATTAATGTGATACAAGAGTAGCATAAAGGTAATGTAAGATCAAAGTAAAGAAGTATTGTGAAGGGTGGGTGATTGTCATAACCAAAGTATGGCTCACACAAATACTTCACATTTCCTCAATCTAAGCTTTCTCCTTTTCTTATGTATCTTTTCTTTTGTTGAAGGATGTCCACATAGTGAATTAAAAGTGCTTTAGAGATTCAAGGCCAGTTTGGATGATCCAAATGAAAAGCTTGTTGGAAAAAACCTTACATCACCATTGGTTATGTAGGAGAGAGAATTAAAAAAACACTTATAGGCCTAGGTGGATAGAAATATACAATACAAGATTGAAATAGAACAAGGGAGAAAATGGAGAAATAAACACTAAATACTGCATATATTAAATTTTAAAAAATATATAGCTACTGCTGTTAAAATAACATACTTAAAACATCAAAACATTCATTTACTTCTTCTCCTTCTTCCTTACTATAGACTGTTGCTTTTCTATAGGCTACTGCTATATATTCCCCTACTACTGCTCTATTTTTTCTTACACATTCTCTTTTGGCTACTCTGTTTCTGACTACTGCTACATACTCCACCTCCTTTTTTGCTACATACTCTATAGGCTGTTGCTACTACGTTAAAATATCTATACGCTACACATTCTCCTTTTTCTTTTTTGTCTTTATGATTAAACTCACCTAACTCATCCTTTGTTGCCCATATCTAATTGGTAGATTAAAATTCAAATTTGAAAATTTTTGCATTTAATGACAGTCACTGTCATGGTTCTTAGGTCGCTGCATATTTCAAGTTTTAGAGCAGCTAGGTTAGGTAGGAATGAAAAATAATATTTTAACACTACCCCTTATTTTGACCTTCCTACCATGGTCAATTAGACTCTTCTCAGTCTCTAAAACCTTCTTATAACTTCTTTTTAACTTACCAAATGCTTCTGCATCCTTTTTATGCATGTCTCGAGGTTTGTTACTGAAGTCCATAGTTGTACTGATGGATTCCATAGTTTTTTTGATGGAGTCTGTAATTTTTTTGTAGGAGTCCATAGCTAGACTATATGACTTCATAGATTTTCTGTAGTAGTCTATAGATTGACTATTTGAGTCCATAGATTTTTTGTAGGAGTCCATAGTTCTATTGATAGAGTTCATAGATTTGTTGTAGGAGTCAATAGTTCTGCTGATGGAGTCCATAGATTTTATGTAATAGTCGATAGATGGATTGTTTGAGTCCATAGATTTTTTGTAGTAGTCCATAGTTCTACTGATGGAGTCCATAGATTTTCTATATGAGTCCATAGTTTCGCTGATGAAGTCCTTATATTTTTTGTAACAGCCCGTAGCTGGACTGATAGAGTCCGTAGATGGACTAATGGAGTCCGTAGATAGATTGTTTGAGTTCATAACTTTATTGTAAGACTTTAGAGATATCATAAAACTATGTAGGGATAATGCTACTATGTTTATGACCCTTAACCTTCCTCTTAGGTGCATTAAAATGTCCTTTGGCATTGGCTTAATAAAAATATCAGCTAGTTGCTGATTAAACTTATAAAAACTAAGCTCTATGACATGATTTTTAACTAACTCATGAATAAAGTGATACCTGATTGTAATTTTTTTGCTTTTACTATGAAATATGGGGTTATTTGACAATGCTATAGATGATACATTGTCACAATAGACCATAAGAGCTCCTTATGCAAATCAAAAAGTATCTTTCCCAACCATATAATTTGACATGCTGCTACATTAGTTGCTATATACTTCACTTCAATTATTCATTTGAAGCCCAAGATATGGATCCTAACCCAAGATGAAATACATACCCCAAAGTGCTCTTTTGATCATTAAGGTTGCCTACCCAATCACTATCCATGTAACCAACAAGCTAAAACTCATCTATTGCTGCATATAAAACACCATAATCCCTTGTTCCATTCACGTACCTCAATATCCTCTTGCCTACTTGCCAATGTGTCTCCTTTGGCTTCTCTATGAATCTTGATATAAGATTGACTACATACATAATATTCAGCCTTATTGTAGTCAAGTACATTAAGATTCCCACTAGGCTCTTATAGCATGTGAGGTCTACATTACTGCAATCATCTTAGGCTCTTATAACTTAAGGCTTATCTCGGCTGGAGTGAATATAGGCTTATTGTTTAGCATCTTGAACCTTTTCAAAACCTCTTTTTCATACTTAGATTGGCATATGAATATGCCTTCATCCATTTTCTTGACTTCTATCCTAAGAAAGTACTTCAAGAAGCCCAAATTAGTCATTTCAAACTTAGTTTTCATGGCTATTTTGAAATCTTCAATGGATTGATTTGCATTTCCGGTGAATATTAGATCATCCACATATAATACAACAATCAACATACCTTATTTTCATGATTTGATGTATGATGTGGGCTCACTTGCACTCTTTCTAAAATTGTTTCTCAATAAATATGAGTCTATATGGTTGTACCATGCTCTTGGGGCTTGCTTAAGCCCATACAATGCCTTTTTTAATCCTATATACTTTGTTATCATGCTTGATAATCTCATATTCGATTGGCTATCCCATGTAGACCTCTTATTTTAGCACTCCATTCAAGAATGCTGACTTCACATCCATTTGATGCACCCTCCACTTGTGTTGGGTAGCAATGTCTATGATTATTCTTACAGTTTCTAGCCTTGCTACAAGTGCAAATGTTTTATTGTAATCATTTTTGGGCTTTTACTTGTAGCCCTTCACCACTAGCTTTTCCTTATGCCTCTCTATCTTTCCTTTGGGAGTAGTTTTTATCTTGTATACCCACTCAACTCCTATGACATCTTTTCTTTTTGGTAGGTCAACTAACTCCCATGTATCATTTGTCTTTATGGCATGCATTTTTTCATCCATAGCCTCACACCACTTGCTATCCTTAACTAATTATTCAAAGTAGATTGGATCAACTGATAGAAAGAGTGAATAATTCATGGTTTCATTCTCATTTTTCTCATACCTTGATTTCTCATAAACTTTTGAAATATTTTTGTCCTTACTTGATGTTGACTTGAGTTAGAGGAGGAGGATGTAGACTCTTGAATAACTCCTTGACCTCCATGATGGCTGCTACCATTAGATGAATCATCCCTATGTGAAATATGGGTCCATGTTGGTGCATTAGTGGTTGTACCACCTACTATTTCAAATTCAATGAAGGGTCCACTAATACTTGTTTCAACATGCTCTTCTCCTTGTCTTTCTTCTCAAACTTCATGCTCAATGAATTGAACATCCTGACTAATTATAAAATTGAAGATGGGATGGTATAGTTGATATGCCTTTGATTGGTCAGTATATCCTATGAAAATACACTTTTCACCTTTGTTATCCCATTTCATTCTTATTTGCTTGGGCATGTGTGCATATGCTACACAACCGAACACTCTAAGGTGTTCAACACTTGGCTTCTAATTGATCTATGATTTTTGAGGGATCACATCCCTTAGACTCTTTGTTGGATAAATGTTCAACAAGTACATGGCTATTGCTACAGCCTCAACCAAAAAATCATTAGGCAAACATTTTTCCTTTAGCATGCTCCTTGCCATCTCTTGGATGGTCCTATTCTTCCTCTCAGCCACACCATTTTGCTATGGTGTATACCTAGTTATACATTTTTTCTTTATGCCATGATCCTTTAAAAAATTCATGAACTCATTGGAGATATACTCTCTCTCTCTCTCTATGCATTCTCAAAATCTTGATGTAGTGGCCACTTTGCCTCTCCACCATGGCCTTGAAATGCTTGAAGGTCTCAAATGCTTCTGATTTATTCTTCAAAAAGTACACCCATATCTTCTGGCTATAATCATTTATGAATGTCATGAAATAGACATTCTTGGATAGAGAGGGGGTTTTCATTGGACCACACAAATATGAATGCATCAACTCTAACAAAGCTCTAGTTCTCCATGCCTTACCCACATAAAATGCACTCCTATGTTGCTTTCCCAATATGCATCCTTCACATACCTTGTTTGGTTGTTTTATAAGGGGAAGAGCCTTCACCATGTGCTTCTTATGAAGAAGTTTCATCCCTTCAAAGCTCAAATTCCCATACCTAAGATTCCAAAGAGTAGGTTCATCTACCATCATTGTTTTGAATGTTGCTTTGAGCTCACTTTGCATTCTCAATGGAAATATCTAATTGCTTGTCATCTTGATTGCTGTTATCTTTCTATTGTAGCCACTCCTATCAAAGATGATGCACTCATCATTCTCAAATTTGACCTTGTACTCCTTTTACATAAGCTACCCTATGCTGATAAGGTTTTGTTTAAACTTGGGTACGTAGTAAACATCATGAATTTACCTTTTATCACCTTGCTTGGTGTAGATTGAAATAATTCCCTTACAAATCATAGGAACCTTATCATTATTTCTCATCTTCACCTCTAATTTTATTGTCTCATCTATGTGGTTAAACATCTCTTTGTTCCCACTCATGTGGTTTTTACAACCACTATCCAAATACCATGTGTCCTTGCCACTTTGTTCAGTAATGTTGCATGCTATAAATAAGCTTCTTCCTTTCTCATTCCTATTTGGTTCAACCTCTTGTGTATGAGTGAAATTAGGATTCTACATATTCATGTCATACTTCTTCTTTCTACACTCACTATCATAATGTCCATACCTCTTGCAATAATAATATTGGACACTAGACTTATCATACCTTTGTGTAGATCCACCTCTAGAAATGTTGTTGTTCTTTATTCTTCCTCTTCCATGTAACTCTTGATGGTTATGGCTTCCACCTTCTTAACTACTAAAGTTCTTCCTTTTCTTTTATTCTTTGATCCTCTCCCCCTTGCTTTCACATTGACATTGGTCTTGAATGCTTGCTCATGGGAGGAGGTGGCTGACCTATTCAACCTTTGTTTATGGGTTTGCAAAGAACCCATTAGCTCATCAACCATTATTGGCCTCAAATCCTTTGACTCTTTTATAGCAACCACTATAGGGTCAAATCTAATTGAAAGTCTCTTCAACACCTTATCAATGATCCTATGGTCTTCAAGGGTATTATTGTCTCCAAATCTTACACCCTAGAAAAGGGATATTTAGGCCTCTTTCAGATTTGGACAACGTTGGGATATTTACAGGCTCATGGAGGTGCCTATAATTGGAAATGAACCTCTAGGTTGAAAGGGTTAGATCCCTATAATAGCTTTTTTGTGCAATAAAACTACTGAACCAGTTTGTATGAGTGAAAAAAGTCAAAAGTTTGCATAAATGAAAAGCCTAGTATAAGATGGTGATATACCAAGAATTAGTATCCACATGTATGCCCTATACTTATGCACAATACAACATAATATAGTCTATAACTCAAGCTCTATAAGATTCCAACATAAGTATTTCAATGTAGAGATAAAATGAATGAGATCACAGAAGGTAAATAACTGGAAAAGACATCTTGTATAATCTAGAAAAAGGGTTACGCATGTACAAAACCTCAAATAGCTAGAATGCACTCTACATGACCTGTTGGATCAACTCTTTGCTCAAAAACATGAAAGATAGAGAAAATAAGGATAAAACATCACTTATTGTCACTCTATGTCTCTTGCATGCCCAAAAAAATGTCTAAAACTTAGAAAGAAAATAGATTTATGCTTCTTTGCTCAAAGGCAAGAAAATGACAAAACATTCCAACAGGGCTTCATTGTACTATCTGTGGATGCTAAAACAAGAGCCCAAGGGTCCTATTTATAGCAAAAGAGGGAGAGAAGAGAGAGATCTTGGGCACTGAAAAAAAAAGCCTCTAAAACTATTTATAGTCACCATCTTGGTGAAACTGATTCTAGCTATTCTCTCATTTAGTTGGATTTTGTCCTTCTCTTTAATTCACCCTCTTGAAATGACCAAGATCACTGCAAAATCAATGGTGAGAAGAACCTCTATAAAAATGTCTTAGATCACTGCTATGAACCTTAGATTCCTCTTGAAAGCTCTCAAGTTTTGCACTATAGACCCATTTAGGTTTTCCAAGTGACTTTACTTCTTACTTCTTTGGGTTCTTTGATTACTTCTACTTGTAAAAGTCATAAGCAAAGATTGTTTGAAAACCTGATTTGCACTATCTCTAGCCTTTCAAGTTTTTTGATTGATTTTGATTATGAAAGTCATAAGCAAATCTCTTTTAAAAACCCAATTTTGCTTTGCTTAAGACCCTATCAGGTTTTCTGAATAGCTTTACTCCTTGCTTGAAGACTTTAGGCATGAATTTGACGTCCTATGACATGTCATCTTTGAATCCCAATGGATAGTTGGCCACCCTAAATTTAACATCCTACGACATGTCATGTCTTTGAATCCCAACGACTAGTTGACCACCCTGAATTTGACATCCTATGGCATGTCATCTTTGTACTCCAATAGCTAGTGGGATATATTAAGCTTTACATCCTACAGTACGTCATGGGGATCCATTAGGTCAGGTTTATTGTTTTGGGCAATTTTATTTAAGTAATTCCTTTAAAAAATTTGTTTGAAACAATTATTTCATGGATTTTGCCTGAAATGAAACTTCTAGTTCCTTCAGAAACTTTTGTCGAAGAACACTTAGGGAAGACACAATGTCCCTTTAGAAAATTTTGAAGGGCGTTTCCAAAGGAAATGGCCCTTCAAAACTTTTATGAAGGACATTTCTGAAGAAAAAGTTCCCTTCAAAAAAGTTTGAAGGGTCACTTGGGAAGAAAAGTGCCCTTTGAAAATTTTTCGAAGGGTCACGTGGATGATAAAGTACCCTTCAAAAAAGTCCAAAGGGTCACTTGGGAAGAAAGGTGCCCTTAAATTTTTCTCCAAAGGGTCACTTATAAATAAAAGTTCCCTTTGGAAAAATTTTAAAGGAAACTTGGGAAAACAAAGTGCCCTTCAAATTTTTTTGAAGGGACACTTGTGGGGGAACAAGGCAAGAAAGACCCTTCAAAAAAGTTTTGAAGGGCCATTTTCGAGAGGCATTATGAAGACCATTTTAGGTTTTTTAATCCATATTACTTACTCACTTTAGACCTCTTATTGCTCACTAATTATAAAAGTCATAAGCAAAGCTTGTTTGAAAACCTGAAGTCATGCATCATTGAAAAGCCTTAAAGTATTGGAAGGAGTAATTCAGGTTCGTAGACCCAGATTACTTCTACTCATGAAATTTTTATAATTTGATTCATTTAGAGGACCTGACTTGGTTTTGATAATGTACCTTGGGTTTATGAGGGGCCAAGACTTGACTTGTGGAGAACCCAACATACACTACAATGGAGCCAAAACACTTTAGCCTCCTTGACTTGCAATTTTGGACCTCTGAAATGACCTATTCTTGCACTTGTTTTTTGGCTCTCCATAAAAATAGTTGAAAAACTTATACTGAGGTGAAATTTGGTCAACATTCTTAGTGATTCATAAGAGAGGAATGTCTATTATGTCAAATACTAGTTGCCTAAACCCTTCTATTAGATATGGAGTCATGCATATAGGCACTTCAAATAGAACCGAATAAGCTTTGGTTTAAAAACACATTAGTTGGGTTGACTACACACACAAGGTAGAGACACACACAAAATAAAGAGAAGTAAAACACACTTGTGTTACACATCACTTAGGGAAAACAAACACAACAAAATAAATATATCAAAACAAAGTATATACAAGACATGGCTAGCAAGGATCAAAAGCAAGGCTTCAAATGGATTCCATTCACTAGAATAGGCAACTCTTCTCCATCTATTTGGGATAGCTGAAAGGAGTTTATTTGCTTACACTTGTTGATGATGTAAGGACCACTACACAAGGTATCAAACTTTGTATGTTTGCCTAGTTTTGCTCTATCTTCATCCCATTTCAAGACCAAGTCACCTTATTTGAATATTATTGCCCTTGCCCTTTTGTCAAAGGATTTCTTCATGAGAACTTGATGGTGTTCCAAGAATTTGTGTGCATCATCTCTTGCCTATTGTAGCTATATTAATTCTATCATCTGACCTCTATGGGGGTGTTTTCAAGTAATTCCAACTATTGTGCAAGTTCCAAGGTAGGGATCTCTTATGATATGGATAGCCTAGCTTCTCTCACATAGACAAGTACAAAAGGAGAATTACCAATTAACTTCTTGGGAGTGATTCTATTTGCCCATAAGGCTATCTTCAACTTGTTATGCCATGCTCTTTAATTAGTTTTCAATGTCCTCTTGATGATCTTGATGAGTTTTTTGTTAGTAAACTCAACCAATCCATTACCTTGAGGGTAGTAGTTGGATGAGGTACTCAAATGAACTCCACTCTTTGCTGCCCAATCAAAAGTTTTAACACTTATAAAATCAAGTGGATTATTTGAGATGATGACATGAGGAGCTCCAAACCTTGTTATAATGCTATCATAGAACTCCAAGATGGCATTTTCATTTACTTTCTAGAAGGCAATAACCTCTACCCATCTTGTGAAGTAGTCTATAATAGTCAATATCTATTTGTGTCCAACACTTGATGGAGGGTTGATCATGCCAATGAAGTCAAGGCTCCATTGCATGAAAGATTGGTCCACTTGGATAGGATTAAATGGAAGGGCAGTAATCTTTTATTTACCAACAAAGAAATCACATTGAGGATAAACCTTAGCCTAATGATAATAGTCCTTAAAAAGACTAGGCCAATAGTAACCAACTCTCATTATTTTTTTAGTTGTTGTTCTAGGAGAGAAGTGACCACCATCGACACCATTATGGAACTTTTATAGTAGCATATCAAATTGGTCATTGTTAATGCATCTTAGCAACACATTCCTCACATCCTTCTTAAAGAGAATTCCATCCACAAGATAATAAGGAATAGCCTACAGCCTAAAATATCTTCTTTGAGATTTGTTCAAACCATTTGGACACTCATAATTTTGAAGAAAACTAATGATGTCTTGTGTCCAACTTTGATTATGCATTTGATCAGCTAGCTGGTCTTGAACATAATTCATTAAGGCTTGTTCTTTTGGCTCTTGAAATTTAGATGCTAAGTGCTCACATAAACCTCTTCCTCTTACTAGGCTATTTACCTTGATGTTAATGTCATATTTCATCACCTTTGTGATCTATCTAGGTCTCTTCTCATTGAGATCCTTACTTAGGAGAAACTCCTTGGTGCTAGGATGGGAGACCATGACATGGATCATGTTGTTGGAAACCATATGCCTGAACTATTTCAAACCTCTAATGGCAGTTAAAGCTTGCTTCTCAACAAAATAATATCTCACTTTCTAGTCTTCTAAGCCTTGGCTGAAGAAAATAATTGGTTGTTCAACATCTTCATCATTATTTTGCATAAGCATAGCTTAGATAGTGTCAAGGTTATAAAAAGTATAAAGAATAAAATCTTTAGTAAAATTTAGATTTAAGAGAGTGGGAGAGGCTACAATTGCTTGCTTGATTGCTTCAATGCTGCCTTTACCTTCGTTTATCCAATTAAAAACTTGGTTCTTTTTTAGCATGGATGTGATAGGCTTTACCACAGTTGCAAAATTTGGGATAAACCTCCTTACAAAGTTTATTTCTCCTAAGAAACTTTGTATCCCTTTCTTCTGTTGAGGCAAAGATAAGCCTAGAATAATTTCAATCCTTTCAGGGTCAATAGATAAGCCTTCTTTTGAAATAACATGACCCAAAAGCTTACCTTCATGGACAATGAAGATGCACTTATTTGGATTGAGGGATATGCCATACTCTTTACACTTCTCAAATACTTACCGTAGATGTCCCATATGATCAGTAGCATCCTTTGAAAAAATGGTTATATCATCAAGAACAATAAGTAAAAATTTATTGATCAAACCTTTGAAAGCCATGTCCATTACCTTTTAAAATGTAGCTCCAACATTGGATAAATCAAATGGAATATTATTATAGGCAAAGGTCCCCCACTTGATGGTGAAGGTTGTCTTCAATTGATCTCCTTCATTTACCAATATTTGATTATAACTTGAATAACTATCAAGAAGTGAAAAACATCGAGAACCTGAAATAACTTGTAAAATTTGTTCCATGGAAGGGAGTGGGTAATGATCCTTGAGAGACACTTTGTTTAGATCATGAAAATATGCATAAAGTTTGATTTCTCCATTCTTGTTTTGAATTGGCACAAGGTTGGCTACCCAAGTTTAGTGGTTGATAGGAAAGATAATCCTAGACTCAATCAATTTGGTTAGCTATTTCTTCATGAGTTCTTCTACCTTGGGGTTGATAGGTCTTTAATTTTATCTTATTGGTTTATATCCATGCTCTAACTCAATGGTGTGATGAACTAGACTTGGGTCAAAATATTTTAGGTCTTTATATTCCCAGGTAAATATGTCATGAAACTCTTTGCATAATGTAATAAAATCTTTCCTTTCCAATTGAGAACAAGCCTTGCCAATCTTCAAAAGTTTGTCCTTAAAAATTAGAACTCTCTCATAGTTCTCTTCTTTTGTTGACATGCTCATTATTTGGTTTTTATTTTGATCATCATCATTGAAGACACTCTCCAAGGTAATCAGCCCCTTAGGTATTTTATTTGTCTTCAGCTATATAATCTACTCTTCATAATGATCATGCAACTTCTTTTGATTTTTTAAAGAGAAGCCTGCCTCATTTTACAAAAGTGTGCTATGTGTTCATCACTTTCAAACACTTTTCGTGACACTTAATTATCCAAAATGGAAGGTCTCAAAATTATCTTGATATGAGATTGATCTTTCTCTTATTCAACATCAAAAACTGAGTCAAAATGTGCTTCTATTGCAGCCAGTCTATCAATGTGCTTGTTCAAGTCTCTTGGTATGGGCTGGATGTTGAAGGCATCAAAATCCTCAAGTAGATCCCATATCCTATGCTTGTAGGACATGAAGAATGGGTTCTTAGCTGTAGCTTGAATTTTCACTTGATGAATGATCAACTCACTATCTCCATAGACTTTCAAAAGCTTGATTCCTTTCTTTTTTGCCCATTGGAGACCATGAACTAAGCCTTCATATTCTACCACGTTGCAAGTGCAGCTGAAGTGAAACCTATAAGAAGAGTAGTAATGATTCTTTGATGAGGAAACCAACATGACACCAGCTTCTGCACCTAGTTTTCTCCTTGAACCATCAAAGAACATTTTCCACATGCCATCAAGCTCATGATCTTCATTAGCGAGTGAAGGAATTGGGATGTTTTCCTCATGCATGGAGTAAATTCCCAAATTAGTTTCCTCAATGAAAGTGTAAAGATAAAGGACATGTGTTTTAGTGCTATACTTGTCAAGATAGATGTCAAAGATACATTCAAGAGGAGATGTTTCACTATTTAGGACTACCTCTTCCTTTTTGCTGATTAGACAATTTTGATTTGTCATTATCTCCAAGTATGGCTCAATGTGGAACCTTGCTAAGGGATGAGTCCTTATGGTTACCTTGGTTCTATACCTTACCTTGAAAGATAGAAAGGACCAATCAGTAGAAAGGTATCCTCCTATCTTGGCCATAAAGTCCCTAGACAAGCATATAGCAAAGTATATTGGGAGGTCCACTACCACAATATCTTGCATGATAGGTAAGCTTGGACAGCCATGTAAAAACACTTTTAGACTTTTGACCAATCCTAACATTTTGGTTGAATTTCCATCTAGTTGAAACACACCTTTATTATGTAGCTCATAGTTCAAACCCAGCATATCAGCCACTACTTTAGGCATACCAGTAGTGCTTGCTTCACTATCCACAATACAATTGTGGACCAACTTATCTCCTACAATGAGTGTCAGGTAGAAGGGTGGAGGATTTTTAGCTTTAGTGGAAGAAACCAAAAGATGTTTTGGAGAATTTTTGAGAGCCACACTATGATGTCTTGAAGATTAAGGAGCCACCTGCATGCTTGCTAACTGCTCTTGCAAAAGCTCCTTTTGACCAAGTATATGTAGAACCTCCCAAAGGGATATGCTTGTCTTAGTGATATTTAATGATTCCACAATATTTAGAGATGGATTATTCACTTTCTCTTACATTTTTGATGGTAATAAAGGAGTTTTTGCCTATTGTGTTACAATCTTAGCAGCTACATTTATATTTTGATTTTGTTAAGGAACATGGCTTTTAGAAGGTGCAACACTTTGATTGGAACTTTGTGGCCTTGGAGAGGCATCACTTGGAACTATTTGTGGCTTTTGGCCTTCTCCCAAGGCTCTCTTCTTAGACCTTTTATTAGCTGCAATTGACATGCCTTGAGTCAACACAAAAGCATCCATTTCTTGAAAGTTCATCATCCCCACACTTGGGCTACTATCTTCTTCATGATTATCCCTTTGGATAGGACATGCTTCTTCTAATATCATGTAACGAGTAGCTTCTTCTTTTGTAGTCAATAGCTGGTTCATCCATCATCATGTGAAAATTGAGCTTGAGGCTGCCCCCATTGGTCCACATGATCTTCTCCTTACACTAGATTTGCATAACCTTGTTGATTTTGTTCTCTCCCTTGATAATTATACTGGGATGGATCTCTATATACTTATTGAGGATAGTATTGTGCATTAGGAGGAGCACTTGCCTGATATTGAGCTTGCTCAAGCTAAGCTCTCAATGATCTAATTTATTCATCCTTGTCCACAATGTTATCCACCTTCTTGGGAAAGGCTCTTGGCTTCACATTGGCCTTGGGAACTTGAGACATGCTTAGAGATTCAATTGAATTGTGGGACACCAAAGGCATAGAAACTCTTGGATAGAGTCTTCTAGCCTAAATCAAGATATTCTCAACCTCAATTGCTAGCTCATATGCACCTGGAAGAGTGAATCCTTCCATTGACTGCAACATAACAACAACATCAGTACCAATCCCTTTGAGGTATATTGGGAACACAAAGCTCAGAAGAGGTCTCATGATTGGTGGTAGCCTATACTATGTTCTTTAAAATCTCTCATTGAAATCTCCTATGGATTCATTTGGACCTTTTCCTATTACATTCAGTTGATGTATTAGGGAAGCATGATCACTCTTATTTTTGAATCTTGTGACCAATAGGTCACCAAAACTATCCCAAATTGCAATGCAACCCCCCTCCAATGTTCTATACTAGTCAAGTGCTTTGACTTTTAAGGACATAACAAGTATCCTAATGGCTATGTTGGCCTTAGTAACATTATGGAAACTGCAAAAATTAGAGATGCCCCTAATAAATTCAAATGGGGTAATAAGACCCTCTCTATTGAAACTAGGAAGATTCTTGGTAGTATTTGGAGGGATGGGGTCATATGCATGAAGCTCTATTGGGTTTTGGGTATTAAAAGTAGGGAAGGGTTGATTTCTATCTATCTCTCCCCTTTCCTCTATTTCTCTTCTTCCTCTATGATCCTCTATTTCTTCTTCTTATTCTTCAACTTCCTCCTCTCCTTGAACTTCTTCAACCTCTTCTACTTCTTCCTCAAAACCCCTTTGCCAAGGATTTAATAGGGATAGGAGTGGTTTAGGGTATTGTTCTTTAATAAAAGCTTCAGTTGAAGGGGCTTGGTCAAAAAATCTTAAGCACCTTGTGAGGACCATGTAGGATAATGTATAAAATTTGGTTTAGAACCAGGGATTCACACCCTTTTAGAGTCACCAAATGCTGGGTTAGGGGTATTTATACTATTTTAGGCTTGTCAAGACTACCATTTTCCTTGAATTAGTAATAATTCATGTCCCATCGAATGTGCTAGAACTATTGTCTCCAAATTTTGTACCCTAAAAGAGGGTTGTTTAAGCCTCCTCCAGATTTGGGAAATGTTGGGACATTTTTAGGCCTGTGGAGGTGCCTATAAGTGGAAATGTACCTCTAGGTTGAAAGGGCTAGCTCTTTATGTTAGCTTCTTTATGCAATAAAATTGATAAACTAGTTTGTATGAGTGAAAAGAGTTATAAGTTTGCATAAATGAAAAATCTAGTCTAAGATGGTGATACACCAAGAATTAGTATCCACATGTGTGCCCCATACTTATGCACAATACAACATAATATAGTCTATAACTCAAGCTCTAGAATATTCCAACATAAGTATTTCAATGTAGAGATAAACTAAATGAGATCACACATGGTAAATAAATGGAAAAGACAACCTATATAGTCCAAAAAAAGGCTTACACATGTGTAAAATCTCATATAACTAAAATGCACTCTACATGCCTTGTTAGATCAACTCTTTGCTCAAAAACATGAAGGAAATAGAACATAAGGATAAAAAATCACTTGATAACATTATGTGTCTCTTGCATGCCCAACCAAATGTCTAGAACTTAGAAAGAAAATAAACTTATGCTTCTTTGCTCAAACGCAAGAAAATGACAAAACATTCAAGTAGGGCTTCACCATACTATCTGTGGATGATAAAAAAAGAACCCAAGGGTCGTATATATAGAAAAAGAGGGAGAGAAGAGAAATTTCTTGGGTACCAAAATAAAAGCCTCCAAAATTGTTTGCAGTTGCCATCCTGGTGAAACTGATTCCAACTATTCTCTCATTCAGTTGGAGTTTATCCTTCTCTTTGATTTACCCTCTTAAAATGACCAGAATCATTACAAAATTAATGGTGAGATGACCCTCCATAAAAATGGCTCAGATCATTGCTGTGAACCTTAGATTCCTCCTAAAAGCTCCCATGTTTTGCACTGCAGACCCATTCAGGGTTTCCAAGTGACTTTACTTCTTACTTGCTTCTTCAAGTTTTTTGATTGATTCTACTTGTAAAAGTCATAAGCAGAGCTTGTTTGAAAACCTGATTTGCACTATCTCTACCCTTTCAATTTTTTTGATTACTTTTGCTTATAAAATTCATAAGAAAAACTCTTTTGAAACCCTGATTTTGCTTTGCTTAAGACCCTGTCGGGTTCTCTAAATGGCTTTAATCCTTAATTGAAGATTTTAGACATGAATTTGACATCCTACAGCATGTCATCTTTGAATCTCAATGATTATTTGGCCACCCTAAATTTGATATCTTACGACACATCATGTCTTTGAATCCCAATGGCTAGTTGGCCACCCTGAATTTAACATCTTACAACACATCTTTGCACCCTAACGGCTAGTGGGGTGTATTAAATTTCATGTCCTGTAACAAGTAATGGGGATCCATTGTGTCAATTTTATTGTTTAAGATAATTTTAATGAAGTAATTCCTTCAAATAATTTGTCCAAAAGAATTCTTTTAGGGATTTTTCCTGAAAGGCAACGTCTAGTTCCTTCGAGAACTTTTCTCGAAGGACACTTGGGAAAGTGTCATTCAAAAAAGTTTGGAAGGATACTTGGGGAAGGCATAAGGTCCCTTAAAAAAAATTGAATGGAATTTCCAAAGGAAATGGCCCTTTAGAAATTTTTTGAAGGGCATTTCCAAAGATAAAGTGCCCTTCGAAAAAGTTTGAAGCGTCACTTGGAAAGAAAAGTGCCCTTTGGAACTTTTTTGAAGGGTCACTTGGATGACAAAGTGTGCTTCAGAAAAGTTTGAAGGGTCACTTGGTAATAAAAGTGCCATTCAATTTTTTTTTGAAGGGTCACTTAGAAATAAAAGTGTCCTTCGAAAAAGTCTAAAGGGACACTTGGGAAAATAAAGTGCCCTTCAAAATTTTATGAAGGGACACTTGGGGGGAACTAGGCAAGAAAGGTCCTTCGATTTTTTTTTGAAGGGCCACTTTCAAGAGGTATTATCAAAACCATTTCAAGTTTCCTAAACCCTATTACTTACTCACTTTGGACCTCTCATTTCTCACTACTTATAAAAGTCATAAGCACAACTTGTTTGAAAACCTGAATTCATGCATCATTGAAAACCCATAAAGCATTGGAAGGAGTAATTCAGGTTCGTAAACCCATATTACTTCTACTCATGAAATTTTTATAAGTCAAGTCATTCAGAGGACCTGACTTGGTCTTGATAATGTAACTCGAGTTTATGAGGCACCAAGACAACTTGTGGCGAACCCAACATATAATACAATGAAGCCAAAACACTTTCGCCTCCTTGACTTGCAATTTTGGACCTCTGAAATGCCCTGTTCTTGCAATTGTTGTTCGGCTCTCCATGAAAATGGTTGAACAAATTGTACTGAGGTGAAATTTGGTCAATAGGTATCACCACATGTTTTAATTTGATTTACTATGTTAATAGTTCTTATGAAGTCATTGATTGACTCATTCTCCTTCATTTGTAGGGTCTCAAAGTCTCTTCTTAAGAGCTACAACTTGACAAGTTTCAACTTGTCACTCCCTTGATATGCATTTTGCAAGATATCCCATGCTTGCTCGGAATAGATAGCTGTTGATATTGAAGGATAGATTGAATCGACCAAATCCATTTGTATGTCACTGAGAGCTTTGACATATTTCCTCCTATTCTCCTTTAACACATTCTTTTATGTTTGGGTCAAAGCATTGAAGGCATCCATGTCTGCTACATTATTGTACCCATCTTCAACCAACTCCCATAGCTCTTGAGATTTGAATATTATCTTTATTTTGATGCTCCACACATCATAGTTTTTCCCATCAAACATAGGGGGCTACTGCCAAGACCCTGAACTTCCTACTATCATGTCTGAATGCACTCACAACTTGGCTACCCTTTTACAACCTTACTCTGATACCACTTGTTGGGAAAAACCTTACAACACTATTGGTTGTGTAGGAGAGAGAATAACAAAAAACTTACAAGCCTAGGTTGGTAGCAATAAATAATATAACATTGAAATAGAACATGGGAGAAAATGGAGAAATAAACACTAAATCTTGAATTTATTAAATTCTAAAAAACATACAACTACTGTTGTTAAAGTAATATACTTAAAACATCAAAACATTCATTTACTACTTCTCCTTCTTTGCTACGGATTACTCCTTTTCTATAGGTCATTGTTGTATATTCCCCTACTACTATTCTATTTTCTCTTGCACGTTCTCTTTTGGTTGCTTTGTTTCTAAGTGATGTTGTGTACTCCACTTCCCCTTCTGCTACATACTCTGTAGGCTACTATTGCTATGTTCAAATCTCTATATGCTGCACATTCCCCTTTTTACTTTTTGTCTTTATGACTAAACTCACCTAACTCATCCTTTACCACCCATCTCTAATTGACAGACTAAAATTCAAATTTGAAAAATTTTACATTTAATAATAGTAGCTGTCATGATTTGTAGATGGCTGCATGTTTTGCATGTTTTGAGTTTCGAGCTAGTTTAGGTAGGAATGAAAAATAATATTTTAACAAAGCTAAAGTCATGGAGGGGAAAGAGTGTTATACTTAGAAAGGTGTATAGTATGATGAAATAGCATTGGGTGTGCATGTATCTCAATGGGATTTAGCTTTCAACTATAAGTAATCACATTGATTCCTCTTTTTTTGAGTTAAAAAATCTCAAGTATTTGGATTTGAGTGACAGTGTATTCTAGCGAATTCGAATGCCACAATGCCTAGGATCTTTAACAAACTTGACATATCTAAGCTTGTCTAAAATGGGGTTTCGAGGAGAAGTTCCACCCTAGCTTGGAAATTTGTCTTCCTTGATTTATTTAAATCTTGGTTATGGTTTTGATTTGAAGATCCATAGCTTATAGTGGTTGAGTAACCTGTCATCCCTAAAAATTATTTCATTGATTATATCCAAGTTCATGATAGAAGTTGGGGGAGTATAATGGGTAGTCTGTTTCACCTTACACATATGGAGCTGTCTGATTGTAAACTGCCAGGTTCCACCATCCCTCTTTCATTGCTCAATCTTTCCTCCCTTGCTTTTCTAGATTTAAGTTGGATTTCATTTGTGGGTCCCATACCTGATTGAATGGGAAATATGAGCTAAATAACATCACTTGACCTGAGTTACAATTCCATAAATGGTTCCATACATTATAGTTTAATAGAGCTCCGTTATTTGGAACACCTCAAGCTCTCTGTCAACAACATTGTGGATGCCATTCTTGAAAGTATTGGGAATCTCACAAGTCTTAAATATTTAGACATATAAAATACAAAATTAGAAGGTGCCATTCCTACCAGTTTGGGTCTTCTCATCAATCTTACTCACATCCACCTATGCTCTAATAAATTAGAAGGTGCCATTCCTGCCAACTTGGCTCTTCTCACCAATCTTACTCACATCAATCTTAGGAACAACCAACTTAGTGGTGCAATCCCTTCATCCATAGGAAATCTCTCTACTCTTAGATTTTTGGACCTACATGATAAACTAATTACAACATCATAACAAAATAATAGTAAATTAAAAAAAACACTTACAACAGAGACAAGCCAAAAATATGCAATAATACTCTGTATTATTTCTGATATATCTATTACAATTTTTTCAAGTCATAAAATATTAAGGATTCAACTAATTAAATAGCATGGAGTGCTTGACTTAGAGGGGTTTAACTATTTGTTCAAACAACAGTCTAAAAAAAATTTAAACATGCATTTCTTCATGAATTATTAGCTGCGCTAATACACTGTAAGTTAAAACCATGTTTAACAATAGATTTCAAAAAAAAAACTAGAAATAGAAGAGTCCCATGCATAGATGAGGACTGTTGACTACAGATGGGGATATTATGTGGTGAGGAAAGCATGCATCAGTGAGGACAACATGCATCAGTTATCAACATACTTCCCCTTCATGCTAAGAGGGCTCACAATCTAATCTCTGAGTGTCAAAAACTAATCTGTTGCAACTGCTTTCATGAAGATATCTGCCAACTATTCTTTAGTGTTGATGTATTTCAATTCTACTACCTTCATCTGCACTAAATCTTGGATAAAATGATGCTTTAAATAAAAATGTTTTGTCATGCTATGATGGACTGGATTCTTGGCCAATTTAATAGCACTAATGTTATCACAAAAAATACCTATGGGCTGAACTTGAATCTCTCCAATTTCTTCAAGAAGTTTTCTAAGCCATAATGCTTGCATACTTGTTGAAGTGACTACAACATACTCTGCTTCTGTAGAAGAAAGGGCAACTATACTTTGCTTCTTTGAGCTCCAAGTAATCAAACTGGAACCAAAAGTAAAACAATTCCCAGATGTTGACTTTTAGTCATCCAAACTACCTCTTCAATCAAAATCACTAAAACCAACAAGATTGAACCTTTTAGAAGTGTAGTAATGAATACCAAAATCTAGAGTGCCTTTCACATACCTCAAAATTCTCTTGGCTGCCTTCATATGTATTTTTGATGGCTCTATCATGTACCTTGAAATAAGTGAAACTAAATAAGCAATATCAGGTCTTGTGTGAGTTAGAAACATTAAACCTCTGACAATACTTATATAGGCTGTCTCATCAACTCTGTTAGCACCATCATCTCTACACAACATAACTCCATGAGCAACTGGAGTGGAGACTGGTTTACAATTAACCATGTCAAGTTTCTTCAACATATCTTTAGCATACTTTGTTTGACAAATGAAAATTTTATTCTCCCTTTGATAAACCTCCATTCCTAAGAAATATTTCATAAGGCCTAAATCTTTCTTCTCAAATTCATTCATCATGAAAACTTTGAATTCATCCTTCATCATATAACTACTACCCATATACAACAAGTCATCAACATACAAACTTAGAATCAGAATGTCATTACCTTCTTGTTTTTAGTAAAGGGTAGGTTCACTCTTACTTCTTTGAAAGCCATTGTCTTTAAAATATCCATCAATCCTAGCATACCATGCTCTTGGTGCTTGTTTGAGGCCATACAAGGCCTTATTTAACTTGTAGACATGATTTTCTTTTCCTTGCACTTCAAAACCTTGTGGCTGTTCCACATATATTTATTCTTCTAAGTACCCATTCAAGAAGGCACTTTTCACATCCATATGATGGATGCTCCAATTCTTTTGAGATGCTAATAAAATCAGCATTCTAATTGTCTCTTGTCTTGCTACTAGTGCAAATGTCTCTTCATATTCAATGCCATACTTTTGTGTGAAGCCTTTAGCAACTAATCTCGCCTTATGCCTTTCAACACTTCCATCACTATTACACTTAGTCTTGTAGACCCATTTGGTGCAAATATTCTTCTTGTCATGTGGAAGCTTTGTAAGCTCCCAAGTGTGATTCCTGTGAATAGAATCCATCTCTTCTTGCATTGCTTGCATCCAAACCTCATTACTATATGCATCTTCAAAACATGATGGTTCAAAATCAGCCTTGGTAAGTAAAGCAAAATTCAATGTCTCACCTCTTAGGATTTCTTCATGTGCTTGATTTGAACTCCTTTGATAAATGTCACTCAATCTTCTTACCTTCCTTATAGAACTAGGACTTGAATCTGGACTTACACTTGGAATTGAACAACTAGATGAGGGGTTACTTGGTGGATTTGTAGCACTTGGAATAGAAATATTAGTGGGCTGCCCATGATCAATATCATCTATAATAACTTCATTTAAAATAGATTTTGACTTCTCCATATGGCCTTTTTGATGACCATAAACTCCCCCTTTATCAAAAATCACATCTCTTGACACAATAAGCTTATTAGTGAGAGAATTATATAACTTGTAAGCCTTACTTTCCTCACTATATCCAATAAAAATACATGACTCACTTTTGGTATCTAACTTTTGCCTCTTTTGATCAGGATCATGAACATAGGCTAAGCAACCAAAAACTTTGAAATAATTAACATTTGGCTTTTTCTCATACCAGGCTTCATACGGAGTCATCTTATCAAGTGCACTAGTGGGACTCTGATTGAGAATATATACTGCTATAGCAACTGCATCTCCCCAAAAAGAATTACTTAATCCCTTTGTTTATAGCATGCTTCGTGCCATCTCCACCATTTTACGATTCTTCCTTTCAGCTACACCATTTTGTTGAGGTGTGTATGCAGTGGTGAGTTGTCTTCTAATGCCATGCATATCACAATAACCTTGAAATGCTTTTGAACAAGATTCTCCTCCACGATCAGTCCTTAAGCATTTGATTTTGCACCCTTTGTCATTTTCTACAAGGGCTCTAAACCTTTTGAATGTCTCAAGAGCTTCACCTTTGGTCTTCAAAAAATAAACCCAACACTGTCCTGAGTAATCATCAATAAAAGTAATGAAATATGATGAATTACCCAAACTCTTTGTCTGCATAGGACCAAAAATGTCTGAATGAACTAACTGGAGTGGATAATGGGCCCTCCATGCATTGCCTTATGGAAATTTCTCTCTTGCATGTTTTCATTTAGCACATCTTTCACAAACTTCCTTGTGCTCTTCAACCTTAGGCAAACTAGAAACTAATACTTTTGATGTTAGAATCTTCAAACTATGAAAATTTAAATGCCCATACTTGAGATGCCACAACCAACTTGTATCCTCATATGCCATATTGACAAGGTTATTATTATGTTCACCAAACTTCAATGGAAATATCCTATTCTTTGTCATAGGCACAACTATTACCACCCTATTTCCTTGATTCTTATCATAAATTATACATTATTGATTTTCAAATACAACTTTATAATTCTTCTCACATAATTGCCCAACACTCAACAAACTATGCTTTAAATTTGGATGTAATAAATGTTTTTAACACTCTTCATACCTTCTTTTGTATGGACTTCCATAGCTCCTTTTGCAACAACCTCCAATGATTTGTCATCACCAAGTTTGATCTTGGATTTAAAAATTTCATCCATTATAGAAAGAAAAAATTATTCCCTGACATGTGGTTAGAACATCCCGAATCTAAATACCAAACATCTTTAAAAATATTTTCAGCTTTGACATAAGATAAAAATAAATTATCTGGAGGATTCTCATCACCTTCTTGAGCATAATGAATGCTTTTACCATTATTACCTTATTTTAATCTACACTCATAATTAAAGTGGCCATACCTGTTACAATGATAACACTAGATATTTCTTTTATCAAATCAGCCTCTACCTCTTCCTCTGAAACCACTTCTTCTTTAGAAACCACCTCTGCTTCTATTTCCTCTTGAGTAATTCTGATTTTGACCTCTACCTTGGCCTTGATTACTTTTGATGCTAATATTGACATCTTCATTCTTTGTGATTTGTAATTTGGAGGAAAAATCTTTCTCATCAATTTCTCCAAATGAATCTCTCAATCTTTCTTCATGAGACATCAAAGATCCAACTAGATGATCAAATTGAAGGGTAGTAGACAAATTCTTGCTTTCTTCTATGATTATGGCAACATGGTTCCACCTTGGTGTGAGAGTTCTCAACACCTTTTTGATCACAACCTCATTATTCACAATTTCACCAAGTGTAGCCATCTTATTGACCACATCTTTTATTTGACACAATAGGTACTCACACTTTCAGCTTCTTGCATCTTTAAATTCTCGAATTCTCTCTTCAATGTCTATAACTTGACAACTTTGACTTGATCACTACCTTGGTAAGCTTCTTTTAGAGTCTTCTAAACATCCTCTGTTGTCTTTGTTCCTACAATTTGTGGAAATAGACTCTTATCTAGAGCTATTTGAATATGAAATAAGGCTTGAGCATTCTTCTTCTTAGCCTCCTTCTTAGCTATTTTATCATTTACTACGAGGGCATTCCAATCAGCTGGCTCTGCATACCCTAATTCAACAATCTCCCACAAATCTTTTCCTATCAAAAAAGTCATCATTTTGATACACAATTAATCATACTCATTTCCATCAAATTTTGAAATGGGAAAGGAGTTAGAATTTGACATGATAATTTTTTGGCAAAATTCCAACTACTAAATCTTTAACCCCAAAAGAAAAAATACCTGCTCTAATACCAGATGTAGATTTTATCCAATCCCAACTAGCTAATAAACTAATTATAACAACATAACAAAATAACCATAAATTAAAATAAAACACTTACAATAGAGACAATCCAAAAATATGCAATAATACTCTGTATTATTTTTGATATATCTATTATAGTTTTTTCAAGTCATAAAATAGTAAGGATGCAACTAATTAAGTAGCATGGAGCACTTGACTTAGAGGGGTTTAACTGGCTATTCAAACAACAATCTAAAAGAAGTTTTAAACATGCATTTCTTCATGCATTATTGGCTGCGCTAATACACTGGAAGTTAAAACAATGTTTAATAATGGATTTCAAAAAAAAACAAACTAGAAATAGAAGAGTCCCATGCGTAGATGAAGACTGCAGTCAACAGATGGGGATAGCATGTGGTGAGGAAAGCATGCATCGGTGAGGACATCATGCATCAGTTATCAACACATCCACCTATGCTCTAAGAAATTAGAAAGTGACATTACTGCCAGCTTGGCTCTTCTCACCAATCTTACACACATCGATCTTAGGAACAACCAACTTAGTGGTGCAATCCCTTCGTCCATAGGAAATCTCTCTACTCTTAGTTTTTTGGACCTACATGAAAATCAATTTAGTAGAGGCCTTCCCGTCATTTTCTCAACTGTCTTCCCTGACCTATCTTGATGTGTGTGACAACCAGCTAAATGAAAGTATTCCTTTTACACTATCGTCATCTCTTTGGAGATTGAAAATGTCAGGCAATAATATAATGTTTGGAACAATTACTATGGCTCTCTTTTGTTAGAAATAAAGAGAGCATGCAAAACAAGAACTTAAACAAATAAACAAGAACATAACCCAATTGCTACAGCAATCTCTTTAAAAATAAGATTTTATTGATCTTCAATTTTTCTTGCTTACAATGTTGCGCCCAAGGCATCTTTAAATAGATTTTGAATCCAAAAATAATTTAAATTAAATTGATTGTTTAACTAATCATCTAACTGCTTAACTAACTGATTGCTAAGTGCTTAAACTAACTGATATCTAATTGTCAGTTAACTAACTGAATGTGAACTACTTATTTAATAGTTTAACTAACTGTTTGATAATTGATTGTTCACTAACTGATTGTTCACAGCTGCATGCATAAGGAGTGGAGAAATTAACTCTTATTCATCTTGAGTTTCTAACACTCCCCCATAATTTCTACCACATACAACTTTAGCATCTACAATGCCTAAATTTTGTCTCAAATAGTCAAAAGTCTCTTTTGATAATGCCTTTGTAAATATATCTGCCAATTGATCTTCAAATCTGCAAAATTTTAGATGGATTTCTCCATTGTTCACTAACTCTCTGATAAAGTGAAATCTTGTATCAATGTGCTTGCTCCTCTTGTGAAACACATGATTTTTAGATAATGCAATTGCTGATTTGTTGTCACAAAAGATTAGTGTTGACTCTTTCTGTGCTTGTAATAAATCTTTCAATATTCTTCTCATCCAAGTTACTTGACATGCTGCTGATGTGGCTGCTACATACTCTGCTTTAGCTGATAAATTTGTCACTATAGGCTGCTTTTTGGATGCCCATGTGACCACACCTGTTCCTAAAAGAAAGGCATGTCCAAAAGTATTCTTCCTATCATCAATGCTACCTACAAAATCACTATCTGTAAAACCAATCAAACTAAAATCATTAGTTGTGGAATATAAAATTTCATATTCTGTAGTTCCTGCCACATATCTCAATATCCTTTTTCCAACTTACCAATGTGAGTCTTTCGGTGACTCCATGAATCTTGAGATTAAACTAACCCCATACATGATATCTAGTCTAGTAGCTGTAAGATACATCAAACTACCAAATAGTCTTTTGAATGTTGTAGAATCAACATTAGACCTTTGGTCTTCTTTGCTAAGTTTGGTCCCTGTAGCAATTGGTGTAGGTGCTGGTTTACAATTTAGCATCTTAAATCTCCTTAACACATCCTTTGCATATTTAGTTTGACAGATAAAAATTCATTTCTCTAATTGTACAACTTCTATTCTCAAAAAATATTTTATTAATCCCAACTCTATCATTTCAAATTCTTTCTTCATTACTGATTTAAAAGTGTCTATAGACAAATTTTTAGTAAAAATCAAATCATCAACATATAAACACACAATCAAAATCTAACCTTCTTTTTTGATTTTTGTGTACAAAGTAGGCTCACTATTGCTTCTACTAAATCCATTGTTTATCAGGTATGAATCAATCCTGCTATACCATGCTATTGGTGCTTGCTTGAGACCATAAAGAGCCTTCTTCAATCTGTAAACTTTTTCTTCATATCCTTGTACTTCATAACTTGTGGGTTGTTTCACATACAGTTCTTCATCTAGAAAACCATTCAAGAAAGCTGATTTTACATCCATTTGATATACATACCAATTATTTTGAGTAGTTATTGCTAAAACCATTCTAACAGCATCTAGTCTATCAACTGGAGCAAATGTTTCATTATAATCGACTCCATGTTCTTGTGCAAAACTTTTTGCTACTAACCTTGCCTTGTGCTTTTCAACATTTTCATCTGCATCAAATTTAGTCTTATAAACCCATTTGACTCCAATACAATCCTTACCTTCAGGTAAAATAGTTAGATCTCATGTTTGATTTCTTTCAATAGCATTCAACTCTTCATCCATTGCTTTTAGCCAATGTTCCTCATTAACTGCTTCTTCATAATACATAGGATCATGAGTGAAAAGAGCAAAATTTGAAACCAAATCTAATTTCTCTTCTTCTTGATTATAAATCTCATTCAAATTTCTCATTTTCTTACCTTTAATTCTTGATCTTAAAGTAGAAAGAGTTGGATCTGATTCATCACTTGTGAATTTGAAGTAGGGTGACATGCATGACTAGATGATTCACCTTGTTCAAACCTCCTAAGTGTTCTTATTGGAGTGATTCTGCCTACTTGTGGAGAGGATTGATCTCCTTGCAAATTTTATTCTTTAGATTTTTCTTCATTTTGTGGAATTGATGCTCCAATTATGATGGTGTTACCATCCCATGCTTCTTCTTCCTTAAATTCAACATCTCTGCTAATAATCACTTCCTTTGAAATAGGGTTATACAACTTATAAGCCTTTGATTCTTCGCTATAGCCAATAGAAATGCATTTCTCACCTCTATCATCAAGTTTTATTATCAATTTAGATGGTATAAGAGAATATGCTATACAACCAAAATTTTTGAAATGATGTACACAATATTTCTTACCACTCCACGCTTCTTGTGCAATTCGATCTCTGACACTCTTTATTGGGATTCTATTCAAAATATACACTACACATGCTATTACTTCTGCCCAATATTTATTTGACAAGTGTTTGGCTTTCAACATGCTTCTAGCCATCTCCATGATTGTTCTATTCTTTCTTTCTGCTACACCATTCTGCTGTGGTGTGTACCTTGTAGTCAATTGTTTTTTTATGCCATGATATCTGCAAAAATCTTGAAATTCATTAGACATATATTCACCTCCTCTATCTGATCTGAGGACCTTGATATAACAACCACTCTTCTTTTCAACCATTGCCTTGAATTCTTTAAACTTTTCAAAGGCTTCAAACTTATTTTTGAAAAAGTATATCCAAGTCTTTCTGCTAAAGTCATCAATGAAGGTTAGAAAATAAGTACTACCTCCAAGTGATGTAAATTGCATTGGTCCACATAAATCACTATGGACTAGCTCCAATATTACCTTTTAGCTCTATATGAGGCTCCTACTAGAAAGCTCTCTCTATGCTATTTTTCCAGAATACAACTATCACATGAACTTCCTGGCTGTTCTATTGGTGGTAAGCCCTTCACCATATTTTTCTTCTATAACAAATTCAAACCTCCAAAATGGAAATGTCCATACCTTACGTGCCATAGCCATGATTGATCTAGATGCATGGTTTTGAAGTGGGCTTCCTCTTCTCCTTGGATGCACTGAATATGAAGAGGGAACATCTGATTCTTGGTCATCTCCACTTTTCCTATCAATTTGTCACTTGAAAACTTGTCTAGTATTGTGCAAACATTATCCATAAAGGATACTCTGTAACCTTTCTGTACTAATTGTCCAATACTCATAAGATTATGTTTTAGTCTAAGTACAAAATAAACATCAGGTTAAAACCTTCTTTCACCATTCTTTGCCAAAACATTTATTACACCTTTACCCATGACATCTACTGTGATATCATTTCCTAATTTCACTTCTGATTTTACAGAATCATCAAGACTAGCAAAAAATTCTTTATTCCCTATCATATTATTACTACATCCACTATCTAAGAACCAAATATCTGTAGCTTTTTCTTGAGTAACATTACAAGTAAGAAATAAGCTTTCAGGATTAGAACTAGATTCACCTAGATTAGAACTATATTCACCTATGTAATTAGCATTCTGCTTGTCCACATATCCTTGTTTTCTTCTGCAGTCTCTTGCATAATGACTATATTTTTTGCAGTAATAACATCTAATATTAGATTTATCAAACCTCTGTGAACTTTGCTGGAAGTGATTGTTGCCACGTCCTTTATTGTTGTAGTTTTGATTATTATTTTCACCTTCATCTAGATTGTTCCTTCCATATCTGCCTCTGCCTCTTCCTCTGACGTTTGACTTGGCTCTTCCTTTTCCTCTACCAAATGATACCTGTGACTTGAAAGCATTCTCAAATGAAGTATTGTTATTCCTATTCATTCTAGATTCATGTGTTAACAAAGAACCCATTAATTTATCTACAGATAATTGTTTCAAATCCTTGGTTTCCTCAATAGCTACAACTATTGCATCAAATTTACTGGGTAAACACCTGAGTATTTTTTCTATGATCTTCTGATCCGTGATAGATTCTTCATTAGATCTAATTTGATTCACTATATTCAAAACTTGACCCATAAATTGATCTATTGAAGCTGAATTATTCATTTGCAAATTTTCAGAACTTCTCCTAAGAGATTGCAATTTAGCAATTTTTACCTTTGTATTACCTCTATAGGTAGTCTCCAAGATTTTTCATGCCTCTTTGGATCTCATTGTTGCTGCAACTCTGAAAAAAATAGATTCATCCAATGCCTGTTGGATGAGAAATAAAGCTTTTGCATCTTTTTTTTTGTTCTCTTTAAGCTCTTCTTTTTGTGCTCGATTTAATGCCAGATGGGCTACCTCATCCTGTGGTTCTACAAAACCACTCTCTACAAGATCCCAAACATCTTGTGAGCAAAATAAAGTTTGCATCTTAATTGTCCAAAAATCATAATTCTTACCATTGAAAACGGGAATTTGAGGCTATGAAATACTATTGTTCGCTGCCATGTCTCACGCTGAAATGGCTTTCTGGTTTGCTGTTTGTGAACACAGTCGTTGACGTCGGTTAGACTGCCAAGGTCGGTCAAGTAATAGTGTCGACGTCAGTTCTTTTGCCGATGTTGGTATGGGTGTCGGCCGACATCGGTTTCCTTGCCGATGTCGGTCTCTGCATGCGTTCGACTGCGACTACTGCGCTTCACTTCTGTGCTTTTCCTTCACGCGTTGGACTGTGACTTCTTCGCTCTCCTTTCTTCTTAGCGCCTCCTTGTTGGTTGCTTTCCTAACCAGGCTCTGATACCAATTTGTTAGAAATAAAGAGAGTATCCAAAACAAGAACTTAAACAAATAAACAAGAACAGAACCCAATTGCTACAACAATCTCTTGAAAAATAAGATTTTATTGATTTTCAATTTTTTTTGCTTACAATGCTGCAGCCAAGGCGTCTTTAAATAGATTTTGAATCCAAAAATAACTTAAACTATACTGATTGTTTAACTAATCATCTAACTGCTTAACTCACTGATTGTTAAGTGCTTAAACTAACTGATATCTAACTGTCAGTTAACTCACTGAATGTGAACTTCTTCTTTAACAATTTAACTAACTGTTTGATAACTGATTGTTCACTAACTGATTGTTCACAGCTGCATGCATGAGGAGTGGAGAAATTAACTCTTGTTCATCTTGAGTTTCTAACATCTTTCATAATACTTCCAACTTGAAAAGTTTGGAATTGCCCGGCGGATTCAATATCAAAATTAGCTCAACTTGGATTCCTCCATTTCAACTGGAAAATATAAATTTGGGTGGATATACAATTGGAGGCCCAATTCCAGGCTGGATTTACCAGGCAGCAAACTTGTGGGTGATATTCCTTCGTGGCTATTGGACAACAAATATATTGATCTACAGTTGTTGCTACTTGCAGACAACAAACATGAAGGGCCAATACCCGCTTCAGGAGGAAATATGAGAAATCTATCGATTTTGGATATATAAAAAAAACGGTTATCAGGAAATGTCCGTGCTAGTTTGGGTAATATGGTTTCTCTTCAGGTGCTCAATTTGGAAAACAATAATCTGGACGGAAAGATCCCTGCCAGCCTCACCAATCTATCATCTGTTGCCACCTTTAACATCGCTAATAACCATCTCAAGGATGAGATCCCTAAGGATCTGCGAAATATGGAACAACTTGTGTCTTTCCGCATGGGAAACAACAATCTTCAAGGACATCTTCCTCGGTCTTTAAGAATTCTTTCAATGTTACAGGTACTTTGTTTGGGAGAAAATAATTTAATAGGAAACATTCCAGATTGGATAGCTGTTTTTTAAGTCCCCAAGTTCTGGTGATGAGATCCAACAAATTCAAAGGAAAGCTTCCTCCGCAAATCGGCCTGAACTTCAAATTTTAAATCTTTCTTCAAATCTTTTGTCTGGTAGGATCCCTGACATATACTTCAATTTTTCAGCCATGGGCCAAGAAAATCAAAACGCCTCCAAGCTGGGAGAAAACCGTGATTCTTATGCTAGTAACGAGTACTATGTGGATGGTATACATCTAGCTATCAAGGGATTAGATTTGCATTATGAGTATATTCTTTCCAGGTGGACGTGCATTGATCTCTCAAATATTAAATTGGTGGACCATCTCCCACCTGTAATTGAAAGTTTAAAGGGCTTGATGTATCTTAATCTCTCCAAAAACAATCGCAGTGGGCCAATTCCAGCTAGTGTGGGAAATTTGGGGCAGTTGGAGTCGCTGGACCTTTCTGTCAACAATCTTTCGGGACAAATTCCGTCTGAGCTTGGTCTTCTCAGTTATTTGGCATTTCTAAATGTATCTTACAGCAGTCAGGGAAAATACCAGAGCAAGGAGGCTAAATGACAACATTTGTTAATTCATCTTATGTAGGAAATCCAAATCTGTGGGGATGCCCACTTGAGAGGAAGTGTTCTCTTCCACGATTCCACCCTGCTCCTCCTCCTCCTCCCAGCATGGATGATAGAGAGGAGACAGAGGAAGGGTTTCCATGGTACGAGATGGGTTTCGGATTGTCCGTAGGCACGGGATTTTCTGCTGTGGGAATAGTGCTGGCATTACCCTTGAGGTGGAGGATCAAATGCTTTGGAGTGATGGACAATGCGATAGAGAATCTGTTTGCTAAGCTTTTGAACTGGTAAAAGTAGAATCTACTAGCTTTGTATTGTGCTATATAGCTGAACTCCCTTCTGTATTAAAACAAACAATTAGAGGGAGGCTTCAGATTGTTATAGGGCATCTCTGTTGTCTTGATTTGTTATCACTTAAAAGTATATCCCAGGTTATATTTATAATTTTAAAATGTAATAGGTGGATGAGTGATTAACAATGATCAGATTATATTTCAAGAAATTTTACGAAGGAAAAGATAATTTAGACATTAATGTTAGGTTTGAATTTTTATATATCATTAAAGTTAAAAATATGATTTGTAGACATGTACACCGAATAAAAATTATAAATCAGGGTATTTTTTAAAGGTGAATTATAGCTAATTGGTGAATTTTTAACAATATTATTTTGTGACTGGTGAATTATTAAAATATGATTTATTTTTAAGGTTTTGTTTAATATAGGGATTATATTTCGGAATGATAATGCTAATAGCCAACACGCAGTTCCGAATTTCGGGACAAGGTCGCCAAAATATTGTAATCTTCAGTAATTGCTGCATTATTTTCGCCGAACTGAGCCTTTGTTTAGATTCGTCTAGATCTATTTCCGTATGTGGATCCATAGTTATAATTGACGTTGCATGATTATCGGAAAAAAAAAAAAAAAAAAAAAATTGGAATACGTAAACAAAAGTGGTAGTGGAAGATAGCCACAGTGCTTGCATTGACCTTCGAATTGTTAGTTCGGAATAAATCCTCCCTACTTGAATTGATCTTCGAACTATTTGTTCAGAATAAATCCTCCCTGCTTGCATTCATATATAGTATTCGTATAAATCCTCCTTGCTTGATTAATATTGAAAGATGAATTCATAGATAGCCTTGGTCATTTTTTGAAAGTGCAGAAACATTTCTTCCTTTGCAACTAAAAAATGAATTTTTGGTTTGATTTTGGGCTATTTAAGGCATATATGAATGCCATGTGTAATAAAAATAGGAGGAAGAGTGCGTAATAGATTGCATTTTGACCAAACGAGTTCATTATGGAGGCATCAATCCTCTTGGACCAACCATTCGTGCCTTGAACCAACCAGGTGAGTGTAATTTGTTTTGGACACCTCTCATCTTGCATACAAAATGTAATATAATAATTGCTTTTGGTTAACATGATGTACATTAATACTTTTGTGAGGTTTATATCATGAATATGTTTGAAAGCAAATAATTTGTGTTGGTTTTGGTTATCTCTTTAGATGTATGTGAAGCAAAAGACTCTCTTTGCATCTCTATAGAATTATGATCAATAGAAGAAGCATTAGCCTAAATTTAACAACTCCTACATATGTCTAATTTTATAATTTTCCACATTTTGTCATTCAAATGATTTGTTTAACAAAATGACTCAACGAATTTGCACTTAGAATTATTTATTGCATTCTTAGTCATGCCAGACAATAATGTAGACCAATGAGATTTTCAAGAATACTACACTTTCCTATGAGAAGTAAGGCACATGAATTGTTTGACAAAATGCCTTATTACAATTCATGCAGTCTTGGCACAAGCATGAAGGACAATTAGTGAAGGGTTGTTGAGTTCGGCTTTACTCCTATCAATTAAAAACTCCAAATCTAACCCCACTGCCATTTCATTGTGTATTTGTCCCTCTATTGAAATGCTAGGCAAGGATATTATTTTATCAAGCAAATATGTGCTTGATGTAGGAAAATCATTGAGAAGTTGATTTGATTGCCCTTTTCCTCAAGTGCAAATCCACTATTCAAAAGGCATAAAAAATCAGTCACCTTCCTATTCCATATCATTGTTTTTGGCACACATCATGAGGATATTGGGAACACTTGTGGACTCTATGTTTATGCTCAATCCATTTGGATTTGAATCATACCATTTTCAAACTAGATTAAGCCTCTAATTCATATTGTTTTGGGTTCTCACTTTTATTCTATTTTGAATCATACCATTTTCAAACTAGATTAAGCCTCCAATTCATATTGTTTTGAGTTCTCACTTTTATTTTATTGGGCTTTCATTCTGCATTATTTTTAGCTATTATGTTTATGCTTGTGCCATATTTTTCATTGGATTTGGCCATTTGTGAATTATATTAACCGTCAAATACATATTATTTTGATTACTCACTTGATAAAGTATTATTTTTTTTTTCTTGCATTGGTTTTAAATGCTATGTTTTCACTCCATTAGATATTTGGTTAGGCCATTTTGGGATTCAAGTGGTTCTTCTCAAGGTTGGATTAAGCCATTGTAAGATTGTTTTCAGCCATTTTGGGATTGCCTTGATTCTCTGTATCGAGTTGATTTCGGTCCATATTTTAAATAATGTGAAGATTATTTTTGCATTTTTCCTTGGGTATCTTTTGTATAGTGCATTAGGCTAGGGATTAACATGAATTGATTATATGTTCTCTTAATAGGGAAAACTATGTATTAGGGCTAGAGTTAGTATAGTTGGAATTTGTATTTATTATTATGGAATACAATGAATTTTCATTATCAATCTAGTTTACAAGTTTGAAAACCAACTACATTGAATACTGGTTTTTAAAATTACTTATTAATTTGAATGCAAAAATTGTAGACAATCTTTAGGGAAATCAGTGAAAAAGTTTCTTGTTTGTATTGATTTGACTTGGAATTATTTGGAGATTTATTTCTGTAAGATACCTTGTTTATACTATATAAAGAATTGCATTGTCCCATTGGATGACTACATTAAGCATTTACTTTATGTAGTTTTGACTACTCATATTCTTACCTTTATTTTTTGATTGTTCAATGGAGCCATGCTCATACTACTTTAGGAATTGGCTTAGATTATTTTCAAATTGGATTGGCCACTTGAGAATTGGATTAAGTCTCCATTGCATATTGATTTTCATTCTCACTTTGTAATATTACCTTCAATTTTGGAATTGAATTATTCCATATCAAACTGATTTGGATACATACTTTGAATGGTATAAAGCTTATTTGTTTTATTCTTCATTTAGTTCCATGTTCATAGTACATTATAATCAGTATCACAATGAATTGATTTTATGTTTTTTTAAGTTAGAATATAATTCATTTTCATTGGAATTAGTGTGGTTGGTTTTGTACTTATTATTGGTGTAGGTTTTTCACCCTTGCATGGGTTTTTCCTACCCTTCTATTATTCACCTTGCTTAGGTGGATATTAGGTCCTTATAAGTATTTATGAGGTTATTATGGCATCATCATGATGCCATCATGTACTTGTGAGTGTATGGGGTCACATAGTGAGTGGATGGGGTGATTCATCCAACTTGGTCTCTTGAGTGCTTAGTCCACTTAGGTCACTTTTCCACTATGTTCTTTTAGTGTTCTCTCTACCCATAATGAAGGAGCCCATCCACTCACCTTGTTTGGCTGAGTCATCTTGCACTCAACCTACCTATTTGAGAACATATCATCCTTTATATTCTATGGTGGACTATGGTGGAATTTGATGGATATTTGCTCTAATGCTTTTGAAATATTCTCTCATGGATGTTTTCAATTGCTTTCAGTTGTGTGATGTGTGCTTGCTTGACTCATGTGATCACTTCACCATGGCTATTAATCGATTTGGTGATCTAGGTTATTAGTCTCATATGGTATTAGAGTGTCAATCCTAGTTTGTGATTATCTGGTTTGTTTTGTTGTTTAGTTTCATTTTGAAATCGAGAGATTATCTGCATATATTATGAGGAAATTTTTTACTGGGTTTGTAAAAAACTTTAGGGATATTTTTAAAACCAAATCCAGGTATTTCTCATATAGTCTGGTGGTGGAATTGGAATGTTTGTTGGTTATATGGTTTTTAATCTTCTATGGCCTATATGTGAAGCTTTTAGCATATGTCTTGATATAACCATTAAAAATATTTATTTGTTGGTTTGAGTTGCTGAAAGAGAAATCCCAAACAAAGTCATCATTCCCTTCCAATGACCTTTCATCTTACACATAGTCTTCTGGTGGTCTCCTTTGGTACTAGACTAGTGGTGGCTCATCCATTAGCATTCAAGATCCTCCATTGGCATTCTAATTGTATATTCTACTCCTTTTTAAGAATTACAAATTTCCACAACTTCTTTGGGGTTTCAACAGTCTTCCAATGGCCTGTAATATCCTTCAAAATAGTCCACAGCATTGGGTGATCCTCCCATAACCTACTCAAGGCATTTACATCTTACTGGGTTGGTTTTATAAAAATAAATACCACACAGATCTGTATTCTATCCATGGTGGCAATAAATTGATGGAACAGTCTAAAACTAATCTATTTTTTTATTTAAAAGCCAGATCCATTCCTTTATTAGTGCCTTTCATTAACTAGGCATCCTCCCTCCTTCCAATGGTGATATCCAAAATGGCAAACTCTAATAATGGTAGTGCCTCACTGCATATAGTCTCACAAATAAACCTAAGCAAATGTAAATTTGCCCTAAATGTTTTTTAATCATGCATATTAAATTCCTTTTTTAAATATATCAATTCAAATCAAGGTCAAATAGGTTTTCCTTCTTTAAAAAGCACATGTAAATGCATATAAATATTGGTTAAGACTTGGTGTTGTGACTGAGAGGTCACTGGTTTGATTCTAGTTCTAACGAGTGGCTGGAAGGCTACCTTACCTTTGTTTGTATAGGTTTTTTAAAAATTTAAGTGCATGTTCATTAAATAGGTCGTTAATGATGGGAAATGTTATTATACATAAATTTTGCTCAGTAACTCAGATTTGAGTGTCATTTTTAGTAAAAGTGATTTATTTTTCATTACCATTCCATTGATCATATTTTTATTGTAAACACACTAAAGTTATAAAGTGTCATTATCAGGGGGGTTGCCTATGCTATGGGCCCTACTACTTTGTGCATTATACTTCATGTACCAATTTCTCACACATGGATGCATTTCTAGTTATGTCCAACATCCCCATTTTAAGCATGCATTATACCTCATCACTCTAGCATTGATTGCTCACTTGGCTATGTTTTTGATTGTGCCCAATGTTCCGTTTATGATTGTGCTTTAAGGGTTAATTATAGTTTGTACTGTGTAGTCATGCACTTCTTTGGTGTCTTCTCTCAGTCATGATGAATCCATTTTAGAGACTTTAGATGGGGAATGTTAAATCTACACTAGTGGTCCTTCTTGGAAAGACCAATTATACTTCATGGTGGTTGTACATGGAACACTCATGAAACAAGAACTTATTCAATTCTTATATGGAAAATTCTTGATCTTATTTACTTAGATTAATATGATGACTAGGACAACTCTTATGACTATGCCTATGGTCATTTATTAATACACATTTTATGGGATCTACATCACCATGTGGAGAACATAGAGTGTCCCTTCATTATTTGGAACACTCTTTAGAGTCTTTTCATGGATCCTACTATGAACTACATCACACCTCCTCTTCTTCCTATTGTCTCTTCTAATAATATTGTACTGTCTTTCCATCCTTCTATTTCTTGTGATGATACATCAATGGTAGACAATGTTATTCCTTTTGTTGAGACCCCACTATAGGATGAGAATCTATCAGACCTTAGTTGTCTCATTATAGATTTTACATCCATTCCTGTTTAGATTATTGCTCTTATAAAACCTTCACATACATTTTAGAGGACTTTACTGATTTTAGTAAGAGTATATACATTGGGAATATTGATGACTCATATATTCCTATGGACATTCATCTTGTAGATCTAAGTGCTTCATTTAAATATTAGTCTTCAATTTTGATGGTTGTTGAGACTTACTCTCATATTGCCATAGACATTCTTTTAGCGAATGTTCCATGCCACTCTTCTTCTCTAAATGTAATAAGGGAAATTATAAACCATCATGTTCTCTCCCCTTCATTATATGCTTCTTCATTTCCATCTTATATAGTTAGTCATGTGATACCTAGTCAGACTTTGGTAGATTTGAGCATTAGTAGGGAGACATTTAAGCATTTTATAGAGATATACGTCATGATTCCTACTTGCATTCCACTTGAGTGGGAATTCTATAGTTTGATAGCTCAAGGTTTCCTTCTTTCAAAAAGAAGGGATATCATTTGTTGTAGAGGGACCTACTATAACATTTGCCATGTGACATTATGCACTTACTTTTTTTCTCTTATTTGTGAAAGCACACTTCCTTCATATTTTATATGATATTAGGGATCATTACTATGTACTGGGAGTCCTAACTACTCCAACATCATCTTCTGGGGGGTATTTTAGTGCCCCCTTCTACTTTTATATATATATTTTTTAGAGGGAGTTTTTTCCGACAGGTTTTCTCCTTTTTCTCCACTTTGTGAGAGATTGCTTTTTACTTGGGTACTCGATCATGTCTAATTGCCAAGACCCAATTCTACTACCCACCTAAGATACATTTAAGTGGGGGTGTTGGTGTAAGTTTTTCTTACCCTTATATTATTCACCTTAGTTAGGTGGATATTAGGTCCTTATTAGTATTAATGAGGTCATTATGACATAATCATGATGTCATCATACACTTGTAAATGCATGGGGTCACATAGTGAGTGGATGGGGTCATCCATCCCACTTGCTCTCTTGAGTGCCTAGTCCACTCAGGTCACTATTCCACTATGTTCCCTTAGTACTCTCTCCATCCATAGTAGAGGAGCCCATCCATTCACCTTGTCTGGCTGAGTCATTTTGCACTCAACCTACCTATTTAAGGACATGCCATCCTTTGTATTCTATGGTGGAATATAGTGGAATATGATGGGTGTTTTCTCTAATGATTTTATAATATTCTTTCATCGATGGTTTCAATTACTTTTAGTTATGTGATGCATGCTTAATTTAGAGGTCTTGGATAAATCTGACATGGTATCAGTACCTCACTTGATGATTTTTAGCCTTTCATTGAATTCTTGGTGAATTTATTATTTACAAATAGTTGGTTTTATTCATTCTAATTGTGGGAAGTTTTTATCCTTGGTAGAAGTTACTTTGCATATGCTTGCATGTGAGGATGGGAATGTTGGTTTCTTAGTTCTTCAACCTAGTTAGTGGGTTACATGGTCTAGGTTTGAATAGTGATGCATGACTTGTATTGCAGATCTATCTTAGATTATCCAAGCATTGTGAAGGATTAATATTCTATTGGTGGGTGGATTGAACCCAAAGTCTTCACCTTTGAATCCAAGAACTAGATGAAATGACTAGACTATTAATCTATTGCTCCAACTAAATGATCAATATTAAAAGGGGGCATTTTGATCAACACAAAGGTGTTTTCCCCTATTATGGCATCTAAAAATGACATACCTCAAATCTAACACATTCAGTGGTGGATAGAGGGATGTAGTTAGTTATAGATTATTATGTCATAATACTAGTGTGTTACATTTTGTGTAAGCTATGAGTGATAGAGATGCGAGATTAGTGGGTTGTAAGTTGTAAGCCTAGTATACCACCATTATGATGTAAGTTATGTACTATTACTTATTATGAATACATATAACTTATTTTCTACTCTTGTCTTGGTTTATTACTTTAATGGAATTTTGTGTTTGAATCACTAGTCATTGGTCTTTGTCATCCTTGATTCTAGATGATTCTCACATGGTATCAGAGTTTTTGGTCATTGTCCTAGATTCTTTCTTCCCTGATAACATATAAGAGTTGTAGCTAATATCACTAGATCAATGAATGGCCATGGTGAATTAATCATATGAGTCATGCAAGCACACATCACATAGTTGAAAGTAATTAAAACCATCCATGAGAGAATTTTAGAAAAGAATTATAGAAAAAATCTATCATATTTCACCATAGAATACAAAGGATGACATGTCCTTAAATAGGTAGGTTGAGTGTAGGATGACCTAACCACACAAGGTGAGTGGATGGGCTCCTCCACTATGGGTGGAGAGAGCACTAAGAGAACACAGTGAAAAAGTGACTTGAGTGGATTAGGCCCTTAGGGGACCAAGTTGGATGGATGACCCCATCCACTCATTGTGTGACCCCATGCACTCACAAGTGCATGATGGCATCATGATAATGTTATATGAACTCATAAATACCTATAAGGACCTAATATCCACCTAAGGAAGGTGAATAACACAAGGGTAGGAAAAAACCCATGCAAGGGTGAAAAACCTACACCAACACTTATTATTTTGGAATAAAATGGATGGGTAGAAGCATGAATTTATTTATTTTTTATAACTTGGAATTGTCTAAATTTATAGCAATTTTTAGTTTTTTTGTTGAGTTGAAGCATGATCTATATTGAGGTATTTTAATATACATAAGCATATGAAAATTATTTATGTGGATTTTGATTGTAAATTTATAATTTTATGTGTGTGTGTGTGTGTGTGTGTGTGTGTGTGTGTGTGTGTGTGTGTGTGTGTGTGTGTGTGTGTGTGAGAGAGAGAGAGAGAGAGAGAGAGAGAGAGAGAGAGAGAGAGAGAGAGAGAGAGAGAGAGAGAGAGAGAGAGAGAGAGAGAGAGAGAGAGAGAGAGAGAGAGAGAGAGAGAGAGAATAATGTATTTATATATCTTTTGACATTGCAATGCACTATAATTTTATGTCATTTATCTACTTTACATGTTACATTGACTTGCTCTTTGAAAAAATTCAATGAAATTTATGTGTATATATGTATATCATAATATTTTTAGTGAGTAAAAATTTACTTTTATCTCCAAAATTAATATGAATTTAAATTTAGTATCTAATAAAACAATTGTGTATTAAACAATGTTTTTGTTTAACATAAATAAATAGTTTTTAAAAACATATAAATGCATTTGACAATCATTTTAATTGTTATAAATCATAAACACAAGAACTTAACATTCTTAGTGCATTGGTTTTAGGTGTTGCATTTGTATTGCACTATGCTTTGGATCGGGGAATTTTCACAATGGTGCTTTTCAAAATTTAATTGGGGCATCTTGTCATGATTTTAGACAACTTTAGGATTTATGTAATCCACCAAATCAATTTGATCAATGTAGATTATTTGAATGGTATAAATATTTTTTGTTTCATTTTTTATTAATCACCCTATTTATATTTCATTATGATAATTGTTATTATGACTTGATTTTATGTTCTCTTAAACTAGAATACAATACATCGGCTTTGAATTTTTGTAGTTTTGATTTTGCATTTTCTTTTCTTAGACATAATGGATTGGCATTACTATGTATTCA